>JARSSU010019791.1:0-118194 GCA_029619165.1 Eurosta solidaginis | reverse complement strand
TAGAAAATCCCATCTAAAATTTAAATTTAAAATATCTTATTCTCCATCCAATAAAAATTTCATCCCCTTCATTAATCTCAAAATCTAAAAATAATTAATCCAAAAAATGGCCATAAAAGTTTACATAAAATATAAAAATAAAACTTCTCCTACTATCATAATATTAATATAGTATAAAAAATTTCCATCATCTCAAATCATAATAAAATCATCAAATAACAGTAATCCTGTAAAAATCTAATTTTTTTTCTATATATATATTAAATAAGATATATAAATCAATAATAAAGTCCTAAACATAATCCAATAATCCATATATCAAATCATCCTATAAAAATTTCAAAAATCCCTCCAGATAAATAAATATATTATATCCCAAATCTATATCCCTATAAATAATATATCCCCCTCCCAATATCCTTAAATAATATAATAATATTAATATTAAATCTAAAAACTAATAATAAATTAAATCTAACAAATAATATAAATCCTACAATAATTTTCCAAATCATAGATAATACAAAATTAAATCCCCAATCCTTATAAATATAAATCAAAATTTAAAAAAAAATATAATATATCTATCCTATTAAATAAATATAACCCTAAAAAGTAATATATCAAATATATATCAAATATGAAAATTCATATCAATTATCCAAAGTCCAAATAATAATAATCCAAATTAGTAAATGATCCTTATATCCATATTCTATTCAAATTCAAACAAATCAAATATAATCTCCCCCAAAATAAGAATAAAATTATCTAAAAAATAAATATCATTCCTAAATAATCCATAAAATAATATATAAATAAATTAAATACAAAAAAATCCATCATATTCAATAAATTAAAATAAATTCCAAATCAATATATAATTTCTAAATCCTCATCCAATCCCACTAAATCAATTATAAATCTCCAAAAATAAATCTATTCAAAAAAACCAAATCCCATATTTAATAAAAATATAATCCATTATCTTCTCTTTAATTCAATTATCTATGATATCAAATAAAAATTAAAATATTCTTTTCAACTCATAAAATATAAATATATAAATTTAAAGTCATCCCTAAACTATTAATCTCAAAATGTAATCATCCACTAAATAATATAAAATTCTATCCTATATAATCCCTATATAAATAATAATTCAATCCATAGTATCCAATAAAAAATTCATCAATTTATATAATAAAAAAATTTCAATATCAAAAAAAATAAAAATAAATCCCCCATATAAATAATCCATTAAATAATTATAAAAAATTTATTATTCATAATCTCTAATAAATATAATATAAAAAATATTCTATATCTTTCTATAATTATAAAAATATAATATAAAATTCCAATATAATAATATTAAAAATATAAATCAATATCTACATTTCTAAAAAAAGTATCAAAAAATATCAAATTCCCTAATTATAGAAAATAAAAACTAAAATCATTATAAAATCATTCAGAATGATCATAAATATCTAATCCAATAAGAAGAATAAAATCCTATCAATATATATCAAAACTCCAAATCCACTATAATAAAAAAAATATTATATAAAAATATCATATAATATAAATATATAATTTTAATATTTTATAAAAATATCTATTAAAATAATCAATATTAAATAAATATAATTCCAAATAATATAATCCCCATTTCTTAAATTATAAATAAGAATAAAAAAATAATATTCATCACAAGTCTTTAATTATAATAATCCATAAAAAAAAATTATATTATTCCCTAAAAAATTAATAAATATCCATAATATAAAAATTAAAATAATCCCATCATCAACTTATTAAATAAAAAATAAAACATCATCCCCCAAAATAAAAAAGAAATAAATATCCAATATCCAAAAAAAAAATATCATCATCAATAAAAATTTCATAAATAATGAAATATAATATCATGCAATAATTATCTAAATAATCATCAATTAATTCAATCTGATTCCAATATCTTAAACATATAATTCCAATATCAATATCCCCATCAAAATCTATAAAAAAAAATATTTAATCCTATCCCTCATCATTATAATATTTAAAAATAAAAAAATATAATATCATCACATTCCTATAGATAAAATAATTTAAGAATAAAATTCATTCATCAATCAATTTATATCCCCCCATATAAATTTAAATCCTTAAAAATTCCATAAAAAAATATCAACTAATCAAAATTATCTATCCAATAAAGATAATATCCAAAAAATAAAAAAATTATAAAAGTTAATCATATTATCTAAATGTATATTTTCCAATAAATATAATCATATATTTAAAAAATAAATAATTAAATTACATATTTCTATTCCAATCTAATCAAAAAGTAAAATATTATAAAGATCCATATAATAATCTCTAAAAATATACAATAAAAAATATAATAAAAAAAACAAAAAAAAAAAAAAAAATCAAAAAAATCATATATAAAAATCATAAAAAAAAAAATCAAAATACAAATTAAACAAATCAATAAAAATTCCAAACATCCAAATAAAAATAAAATCATAATATAAACCAATCAATCAACAAAATATACCCATAATTATATATAAAAAATCATAAAAAATAAAAAATTCCAATAAAATAAAATCTTAAATATATAAATAAAATAACCAATACCCAAAAAAAAACAAAAAAAAAAATCCAATATCATAAAAATAAAATAATCCAAAAATAAAATTCATATAAACCATAACAAAATCTAAAAAAAATAATACCAATATAAAAAAAATAAAAATCAAACCCATCCATATCATAATTATAAATCCCCAACTATTCCCATTTTAATCATTTCATCCCCATATATAATACTGAAATCTAAAAATATCCATATATTCAATAATTAAAATTAAAAATCATTCATCTTCATAATTCCTGAATATAATATAATCATAGAAAAAAATAAATTATAATATCCTATAAAAAATAATCCTACTATCATAATATATATCCAAAAATAAAACCTATATATAAATAAAATAATAAATTATCTAAATCTAATATCATAAAATATAATTAAAATATAAATAAAATATAATCCAAAAGTCCCAATCCATAAAATTAAAATCATAATTATATAATTTTATCCCATCTAATTAAAAAAAATAATATATTCAATTAATAAAAATCCATAATTATCAATAAATAAATTAAAAAAAATATAAAAATCTATAAATTATAAATTATAATAAGAATCAATCATAAATATATAAATAATAAAAATCCAGAAATCCAAAATATAATTTATCAATCTCCGATAAATATCTAAATTATAATATATAATATTCTAAATCTAGTCCCAAATTCACACAATCAAAAAAAATCAAAATATTATCCATCCAATATAAAGATCCTTATTCATCCCTAAATAATATCACATAAATCCTCTAAATTAATATTATTCAATACTATCATTATCATTATCTATGATAATATAAAAAAATAATTCCGAAAAAAAAATCACTCAAATAAAATACTTCAATAATCATAATTATCATAATCATTAATCAATATCAAAATAAATCATCATCATATCCCATATTAAATCATCCTATCGATAAATAAATAAATATCTATCCCGATCATAAAATTAATAAAAAATAACAATTATATCCTATCAATATATAATAATAATAAAATAAATAAAAGATAATAAATCTATTTCTAATATATAAATATCTCCTATTCCCCCTTCCCAATTAATCATAAGCCATATTTTAAAATTGGTAATGTTGTGTTTATAAGTGAAATTAAATTCAAAATCCACAAATTAAATAATCTAAAATATATTCAATAAATATAAATTCTTTCAATATAAAAATCTCTTCAAAATTAATTTTCAACTATATCTCAAATCACTTTAAAAATTAATTCCTCAATATCTAAATTCTAATATTTAATTCAAGGTGACTATTGTTTAAGGTAATAAGTATTTTATATCCCCCAATCATAGGTAAATTATTAATCCCATATTAATATATATCAATTCATTCACTAATTCCATATAATAATCTATATCTAATAAACATTATCCCATCCAATTATCCCTATCCAATTAATGTCGGCACTATTCAATTTAATATAAAAAAATAATCATATATTAATAATTCTTAAAAAAATAATTTTTCCTCCAAAAAGAAATATCTATAAAAAAATAAAATCCCCATTAAAATATTGTAAAATAAATAAAATAGAAAATCGTAAAAAATTAAAAATTATCATAAATATAAATTAAAATAATATATCAAGATTATAAGTAAATAAATATAAATTCTATTATAAGCTCTATATAAATTGCAATTTATAACATCAAAAATTACTTCATAATAAATTAAAAAAATATTGAAAATAAATAATGTTAAAAAAAAATCCCAAGTTTAACTATAAATAAAATAAAATAATATCATCCTTAAAAATAAAAAGTATCAATATAAAAAATATAATTATCATTCAATATAAATCATATTAATAAAAATAAATAATATAATTATATCATAAAAATATCACATCATCAATAATATAAATTCCAAGATTCTATAAAATAATCTAAATTAAACAAATTTCACAAAAAGATTCAGTTTTCAAAAGAGATCTAAAATAGAAACAATCATAATCAATATAAATAATCAAAAATATCCAATAATTATTCCTATAAAGATATGTCAATTTTCAATATTAATAATACGATATTAATTATCAATAAAATTCATTTTATATATTGTCTATATATTATCCTAATATATTCATAATATATCCAAAATAATCAAAAAATCCAGTACTATCTAATTAAATTTTTCAATATAAAATCATATAACACAAATTCAATAATCCTATTCTTATATAACAATATAATGTTCAAATTTATATCAATCATAATATTAATTAAATCAATATCAAGTCCTTTAGAAATATTTAAAATATTCACAGTTTATTTAAAATCCAGAATATATTCTAATTCAAGATCTTATTTTATATTATAATAAATATTAATTAAATTAATCCTATAAAGAATCTATAATCCTATAATCCTTAAATATACATGCCGCTGTAATAGTGATAATACATGAGTAATCACAATTGTGTGAAGACAGATGCGTCCAATCTATTAGAGATATCCATAAATATGTCATATATAATCTTCCGTACGTCATACAATAGTACAGATAGTTATAATTAATAAACTATAATATCCAATATATCCCATAAAGATAATCGCGGATAGCATATTTCGTATAGATTCAGATTCCGTTCTATATGGGAGGTTCCAATAATCTAAATAAAAAATCTAGAATAAGAAATCTAATCTACTAAAAAAGTCATCTATGATCAAATTCCAACATATAATATAATAAATAAAAAAAGATATCTCTAGTTTAAAAAGTCATTAATAATCCAATAAATCGTCAACTAGAAAATAAGGCCTCCAATAAAATTCATAAATAAAATAGTATCCAAAAATAAAAGAAAATAAATCTACATAAAATAATAAAATATAATCCCTATTTAATATCTTAATTTTCCCCCCAATCACTATTAAATAAAATTAAAATTTTCATATATTATAAAAAAAATATAATCTCCCTAATAATAAGTATTGAAAATAAATCCAAATTATGTAAATATCCTATACAATAAATACTTATATATATAAACTATACTCCCGTAAATAACTAGAATTCATAAAAGTCAACCCCCTATTTATAATCAAAAATAGATACTATCGTATCTAAAAAATAAATCCATATAAATGAAAGTAGTCTTAAAGTATTATTATTACAAAGGTACAAAATCTCCTATATGTTATATATCAATAAAAAGAGTTTTAATTATCCGACAACTAACATAAGATACATCACTAATAAAAGAGCTTATCGCAGTAAGAAAAAAAAAAACAGTCCTCCCAAATTAATGACACAATAAAAAGCAATTCCTTGAATAAATATGTATTTTCATAATTAAATAATGGAGGGATGCCAGATTACGATTCCCCTAGTGATCGAAACTGTAATCTCAGAGTAAGAAGATATCTATAAATAGGAATATGTCCCATGTAAAATCACAAGATAGATAAAACCGGAAATCTTAGCGAATAATCCAATAAATATATAACAGATGAAATCATATTAATCGGTAAGGAAAATCTATTAGATAAACTAAATCCATCATCTTATAGTGAAGTAGATCCCTATATTCATCAATTAATTCAAGCAATAATAATAATATTTCCTAATAATAGTTAATCTCCTAAAAAATAAAAGAATAGAAATCCCAAATAATCAAAGCCTAGGTGCTCTAACACGGTTCGAACGTCTCTGAGTCTGAATATCGGGTATACCCAGAAAACTAACGTCCCTCAAAATCCATAAGTATTAAACTTAAAAAGACAATATAGGTAGGTTATCGTTTTCCAAATTCAAAAGACTCTATCAATCCCTAATTAAAATAATATAAAAATGTTATCTGGATTAATCCTCACAAAAGATAAATACACATCCATGTCTAAGCTCTTCCACGACGTCCAAGGTGAATTCTCAACTAAAAAATGTGTATGAGAGTAAAAATTATTCTTTCGACAATATTAATCTACTTATTTAAATCTTGAATAAAAAAAAAAAAAATACAAAATAAAAACAAAAAAAAAAAAAATATCAAAAATATAATTCATCAACTAATATATATGAAAAATAATATAAAATAATTTATCAAAAAAATTTCAAGTCTAAAAGCAATATCTGGAAATAAAATAAATCCAAAAATAAAAAAAAAAAATAAAAAAAGAACATTAATCATCTATTAAAGTCTTAATCCCCAGAAATTCCCTAATTAATCTATTTATATCCCATCCATTAATCAAAAATAATAATCCTAATCAAAATAATTATATCCCAAGATAGAATTATATCATCGCCTCAAAAAAATATATAAAAAATAAAATTCATAGAATCCATATATTTCGTCCAAATCATCCCATCCCCAAATTATTAATACAAAAAAACAAAAAAAATAATATATTCTAATCATTATCCATCATAAAAATCTAATAATCTAAATATATAAACAAAATATTCAGCTAATATTATAAAAATATCTATAATCATATATCAAAAAAATATATCCCATTAATCCATATCTATTCAGTAAACTCCCCATATATCTCCCCTAAAATAACAATAATATAAAATCAATCTAAATTAATGAAAAATCATCATTCATATTAATCCCATATAATCTAAAAAATATCCTATCTAAAATATATTAATATAAAAATCACAAAAAAAAAAATATGAAAACATCATAATAATCCCCAAAAATAAAATCTTAAAATCATATATATCATATCAAAAATCTAAAATTATATTTATATCTTACATAATTCATATTCCAAGTATCCTCAATCGTTAACCTTAATCTTTATATATCTAAATAAATATCAGAAAATATTAGAAATTCATTTAATGATATAATGGAATTCAACGATTTTATCCCTGAAAAATAATCTCAATTAAATCAAAAAATCAATTCTATAAAAATTAAATATAAAATTCGCCTTCCTTTATCTAAATCTAATAAGATCATAATATCATTCTTCTATTTCATCCTATTATCTTCTATCCCCTATTATATTCAATTATATTATAAATATAATAATCAAATCAAATTAACTAATCATACAAAAAATCCTCCTATCAATCATATATCTATAGTCCCTCATAAAATATTCTAAATAATAAATTATTTATAATTAATAAATTTAAATAAATTAAATTCCCACCTCTAATTAAATATTAAAAACTATTAAATAAAGAAATAAAGAAATCACTATCGGTATAATAATTTATATAATATCAATATTAATTTCAAATCATAAATTCAAGAACTAAACATTATAATACACATAAATGTCTAATTATCTAAAGTAAAATAAAATATTAAATCAAATAAAAATAAAACATAAATCCATGAATGAATCAAAATTTAAATCTAAATATAAAATCATCATAATAATCATATTCCAAAATATTATCCTCATAAAAAATTATCATAAAATCAAATCAACAAAATTAAATAAAAAAAAAGTAATATAAATAAAATCCCTTATATCTAAATTAATCCATAATTATAATTATAAAAAATCAGACAAAAAAATAATCATAATAAATTATAGTTCATCAAAAAAATCACCAATCTTCATATCATCAAATCTTCCATTAAATTCCATCCAATAAATCCAAAATATCTATAATATACATATCAATATCTCCCCTATCTTAATAAATAAAATCAATCTATTCTAATAATCATTTAATAATAATAAATATATCTATTCCAATTTCATAATAATTAATCAGTAATCCATATAAAAAATAATAAAATTCATCTAAATCCCAAAATTAAAATAATATCAATCTAAAAAAATCTATATCCAAATATCATAAATATTCCCCCAATCCAATTATGAAATTCCCGTAAAATAATCAAAATAATAATAAATATCATATATAAAATCCAATCCCATATCATTAATTTCCAAAAAGAATCCTAATAAATATTTATCCATAAATTATTATCAATAATCTAAATTCCCAATAATTAAATCAAAAATATAAAATTAATTAAAACATAAATCTCTCATTTCATATATAAAATATTGAAATAATATCTTACACAATATATAAATTCAATAATATCATCCTCAAATATTGAATAATAAAATACATCAATATCTAAAAATCCATTTCTAATCATATAAATAAAAATCCTAAATATCATCATTTTATCATCCAATTAAATAATATCCTAAATAATCCTTAATATCTATTCCATCCAAATAATTCATTTATATATCTAATCTTAAGCAATCGAATAAAAATAAAATAAATCCTAATCCAAAATCAATCTAAAAATATCCCCCACAAGTTATCAAATCTATCATCAAATCTAATAATTCTCCAATTATTAATCAAAAATAAAATAAATAAATAAATTCCAAATCCTAAATAATAAAATCCAATCCCATTAATAAATCAATCCATCTAATATATCCAAATTCCTAAAATAAAGATTTTGCAATTCTCAAAAATTCCCCAATAAATAAATAATAATAACTCAGTCATAATAATCTAAAATATCCCTCATCAATAAAAAATAATAATATTATATCTAATATCATATCATATCATTTAAATGTAATAAAATTAAAATTAATTCAAAATAGAAACATATAATATATTCAAATATTTTAATAAATAAGCATAAATCTAATCCTTCAAATCAAAAAAATATTCTAAAATAATAAACAATCAAAATAATATTTCCCCATTAATCAAAAATATTATATCCTTCCAAATAATATATAAAAAATAAATAATCATCATAATCCTTAAATAAATCTCCATTGCATATAATAAATATAAAATATAAGATAATCAATAAATCCAATAATAAAAATATCCAATATAAAAAAAAATCAATCCTATAAAAACAAATTTAAAAATCCATAAGAATCAAAATCCTTCAAAATTAAATAGTAAATAATATTAATTTAAAATAATAAAAAAAAAATATAAAAATTATCATATAATCCATTATCAAAAAATAATTTTCTATTCTAATCTATAAAAATAAATAATAAAATCTATCCCTAATCAATAATTATCCAAAATTCCAAATATCCATATTATAAATATCCCATAATTATCAAAAAATATAAATTAAATCTAAATAATTAATATCATAATTATCCTCCTCATCAAATTATTAAAAAAAAATATATAAAAAATAAAATTCAAATATCATAACTAAATAAAATTCTATATCAAAATCAAAAAAATCACAAATTATCCATAAATCTATAATCTATCAAAATCATCCATCAAATAATATCTAAATCTTCATTATTCATAAATAATCTAATATTAATTAGATATAATAAAAAATCATCCTTAAAAATCTATTCATCAACAATCATATTAATATATTTCATCTAATTCCCTCATAAATATACAAACATTAATAAATTTCTAATCCATTCCACTTCATATTCTAAATCCCTCTATCCCTCCTCATATTTTAGTATACATCCAATAATAATCAAATATTGTCCTCTATAAAATATTAAATAATCTTAAATTAATAAAATAAATATACTCAATATATAAATAAAATAAAATCCCTCATTCAAAAAAAAAAAAAATCAAATCATAATATATATAAATAATTTTATTAATATCCCCAAATCTAATTGATGAAAATAATAAATATCTCAATTATTATATCATCCAATTATAATCAAAAATAAATAAAATATTTTATATCATATAAAGCAATAAATCAATAAATAATAATCTCCATCCATCCTATAAAATTTGAATAAATAAATAATATAAATCTCCATCATTTATATCAATCCATAAAATAATCCACTCATAAATAAATAATATAATAATCAAAAGAAATAATAACTCAATAAATATAAATCAAAAAAAAATCCACTAAAATATACAAATAAAATATATCGAAAATATAAATCCTTAATCCCATATCTAAGATATGCATATCTATTATATCAAATTTAAAGTAATAAAATCAAAACAAAATCATCAATAACGAATAAAATAAATCAAAATAAAATCCTTGTCATATTCAAATTAAAATAAATCTATATTAAAATCAATCCCATCCTAATAATTCTCAAATTAAAATATAATAATCCATAAAATATATTCAAATATCCCATCATTATCCATCCTAAATTCTTTCAACAATCAAAATCTATTATTAAAAATATACCCTAAATAAATCATAATAAATCCTAAATTAACCCCTATCATCATAATCCTAATTAAAATAATAATCATAAATCATATATAATCTAAAACAATCCCATCAATAAAATAATCCCAAATTATCAATAAAATAAATCAATATTCAATAAAACAATCATTCTGATTAATAAAATTATTAAATCATTCCTAATTCTTCATATATATAAATTAAATATCAAATAAATAATTAATATTCTCTATCTTCTATAAATTTTCTGTTGTTCGTTTTATTTTTACACCCGCACCATTTTTCAATTCAATGTCTCTTGAAATTATGAAAAAATTGTTTGCCGATTAAAAGTGATACGCCCTCAAAAGTGGAAACTTTAAAAAAAAAGAGAATAAAATTCCTTCCCATTGGTATTTTCGCATGCACAAAATATATATATGTTTTTCGTTTTAGTCATGAAAATAATTAAAAAAAATATTTAATGCGAATAAACAATATACATGTTGCACGTATTGAAAACAGGAAACAAAAAACATTTTGCATACGCTTCAACTTTTTCGGTACTTTCACAAACAAAAATTGTATTTTACTTATTTGTGTGACTAAGGTTCGTTGGTATGTATGTATGTGCTATAAATGCATGCATGTGTTTAATAAATATATGTCAGTATATATGCAAATACTTGATATGAATACATCAAAAATCACGTACATGCTTAGTGAGACGGAAAGAGACCATCAAGTGAATCATTTCGTTTCATAAATGAACGTACTTGTCACATAATATTTGTGTATGAAATCTATGGCTTTACACAGCATTTTGTTATAAAGTCAGCTTGGCTTAATCCGGCTCGCATATTCTAGATTTACTGCTCGGCTTAAAAATTAAGCTTGGGAAAAAGGTCTGGGCTGCCTTGTGGAAGTATAATAATGATGAACCGGACCGCTCGTTTGAGAAGTGTGCATATCACAGAGAAAAAGGTGAAGAGGTAGGAATCTACGATCGTACCATACTGAAATTCACTCGTGCTCATTATAGTTCTCCATGGGTATTTTCTTATACTCAGCAGTGCTTTGCACACAGAGTATATTAACGTTGATTGGATAACGGTTGTGTTGTACAGATATAAAGGAATCGAGCTAGATATAGACTTCCATAGATCAAAATCATCAGGATCGAAGAGATTGATGGCGCCATGTCCGTCGTCCGTCCGTGCCGTCCGTCGTCTGTTCGTTAAGCACGATAACTTGAGTAAATATTGACCCAGAATAGATTGGTATGAAATAGCGAAATCGGATGATAACCACGCGCCACTTTTTATATGTGGACGAATATTACTCGTATCTCTAGGTTAGTAAATAAAGGCACAACACATTAAGCAAGCTACATACAACACATTACATCATCATGTACACACATACATGCAGGCGGCAGAGAGATGCTCACAAACGCATGTCATCATCAGCTACTACTTCGCTCACATATGGTTTGCACACTACAAGTGCGCGCGCGTATGGCTGGTGACCAGGTAGAGGATTCCAGAAGAAGAAACGTCTAGACAGAGAAAGCAGCAGAAGCTGAGTAGTCCGTAATCAGTTTGATTAAAGCACGCTATCAGTTGCGAAGTGAAGTTTAATTGCGAATTACTTTCAAGGTAGTCTAATAAAGAACATTTTGTAATACAGAATATTGGAGTGTTTTTATTCATAGTTTAGCGATACGAACGTAAACAGAAGGTTGCAAATAAGCGGAGTTTCCTTAAATTCGTTACAATATATATAACATTTTTGGAATCACAAAAACCTGATTATTTGGTAAATAATACAAATTACTTATTCTAGCGCTCCCTCCAGCGCTCCATCATCGAAGCCATTTTTCAAACTGAGTGAGTATTATGCTTAGTCGAAACCGCAAAGCAGCAATTGTCTCTAGGTGGGCTAAGCTTATGATGCTGGCAGGTCAGTTTAGATAATATAAGCAACTGAACTCCTTTGTACAGAAGCTCTGCTTTCCTCAGTTATATATCAGTTATAATATAAATAGGCTAAGATGAGTTGAGACCGGTATAATGGATCGTGATGAGATTGCGCTTTTTAAACTTCTGTTTACATACAAACATTTTACCAATAAAAACGCCTTTCCTTCTGTTTTTTAAGACTCTTTCCTATATTGAAAAACAAGTCATACTCCTAATAAGCTAGGATGAGCTTAAATAATCAATAAGCTCAATCTCGGTTTCAAGAGTACCTGAGTCTGATATTCCTTATGCCGCTTTTAAGCTTTTTGCTAAGGACAGTTATATTCGTTAGATTATCAGAAACAATAGTCCTGAGGAGACAGCCCATCATTTCCCAACTATAAATATTATGCAGTTGAATACAGCCGCGCCCTTACACTGAAATAATGGTGCTAGTAAAATCAACAAATCGGTTCTGTTGTTCTTGACTTACGGAGATTCGGTGAAATTGATCGAATTACGGTTAATTCGACCGAGTTCTTTGTCAAACGAACAAATTAATTTAGTCATTTCAA
The DNA here is from genome assembly GCA_029619165.1 of Eurosta solidaginis. Classification (NCBI taxonomy): domain Eukaryota; kingdom Metazoa; phylum Arthropoda; class Insecta; order Diptera; family Tephritidae; genus Eurosta; species Eurosta solidaginis. The sequence goes on along the minus strand of JARSSU010019791.1, from coordinate 104,852 downwards.
CAGAAGAGAAATTGTCGTTCTTAAGTTAACAAAATTCTGTAAAATTGACAAAACAACTGATCTCACTGGTCATTTCAACAGCGATCAACAGTCAATACATGAGAAAATTTAAAGAGAATTTTACGCTCACTGCGCTCTCTACTTTGTACTTATGACGATGGTGCCACTTGTTTATACCAAAATAAGAAAACCACCAAATCGAAAATACACAGAAAATGGGAAAACAACAAAAAACTAGTTTTTCAGTTATCAATACAAAACGAAATATATAATATATCGGGTACAACTTTGCAACTTGTTGTTGCAAAAGTTTTGTTTGAAGGAACAGGATTTTTTTCAAAGTTAGTAACATTTGTTCAAGTTTTTACGAATTTTCACTCACGCGAACGAATTTAATAAGATAATAAAAAAACATCCTTTTTTAATGTTGATGTTTACCGACAACATAAAAGTTTGAGTTGTTTTGGAACGGTTTCAACTTAGAGTGTTACGAAAATTAACTTGCCGAATTACATGTAAAAGTTACTGCTGTGTGAATTACATTCTAGCGATTTGATTCTTTACTTTTCTATAACATACAAGTTCTCTATTTAAAATGTTATGTCAAACATTTCTACAAGTTTTGTTCGAAACAATCAAGTGTGGCAACTACATACGAGAGAAGAAATTGAGAATGAGCTGAGCTGCAACTGAAATAATTCAGAATCAGTTTTGTGACTACTATTTGCATTTCTATTTGCAAAGCGAAGTTCAAAACTATAAATTAAATAAATTTTAACATATAAAATTTGGTGAAAGTGCGTTTAATAAAACAAAATAAAGTGTATAATGTGTGCCAGCATTTTGATGTACGCCCAATTGACGTTCGGTTAGTAAGTGCCACCGTGTGGTGATGGTAGCGTGCCCCGCCTGCCACACCGTATGCACTGGGTTCGCACCCCCGGCAAAACACATCAAATTTTAGAAATAAGGTTTTTCAATTAGAGAAAAATTTTTCTAAGCGGGGTCGCCACTCGGCAAATGTTTGGCAAGCACTCCGGGTATTAGACCTCTTCGGAGGTTAAAGCGCCTTACATTTATTTATTTATATGGCAACATATGTACTTCGTATAAAGCTGTCGCAACAACTTTTTTTGTTCATTTGACTACTAAAACGGTCAATTACGAATCAACAATTTGTGCGCAGTTGTTTCAACATCTTATTGCGATGGATAAAAATTACAGAAATATCGGTTGAATTGAGCCATATTTCGGTTGATTTTACCAGTCTTTTTCTTTCAGTGTAGATATCAATTGTCGTATCCCTAAACACTGCCGATACCCAAACGTGCAGTATTTATAGCAATTTATGGTGGCCGCCGTGGTGTGATGGTAGCGTGCTCGACCTACCACACCGAAGATCCTGGGTTCACGCCCCGGGCAAAGCAACATCAAAATTTTAGAAACAATGTTTTTCAACTAGTAGAAAATTTTTCTAAGCGGGGTCGCCCCTCGGCAATGTTTGGCAAGCACTCCGAGTGTACTTCTGCCATGAAAAGCTCTCAGTAAAAACGAATCTGCCTTGCAGATGCTGTTCGGAGTCGGCATAAAACAACTAGGTCGAGTCCCGCCAATTTGTAGGAAAAATTAAAAAAGGAACACGACACAAATTCGAAGAGATGCTCGGCCTAAGATCTCTTCGGAGGTTATCGCGCTTTACATTTATTTATTTTATGGCCATTCCGTTATCAATTGTCTCCAAAGTTGACACAAAAACCATATCCAATCAGATATGGCTTCATATGATTCAATCATGGCGGAACCACTCAAGGTGGAGCACTGTAACATAAATAAAATTGTTTGTATTTTATTTATGTAAAAAGATGGACTCATGTCAATGTCAAACTGATCTGGAAGTTTAACCTTTCGCGCCGGAGTTTTATTTCTGTTCCTAGGATATTTTTTTTGCTTTTTATTTTCAAAATGTGAAAACCACGTTAAAAAAAACATGTTCTGCATACTTCAAAAATCGCTATGTCCTTTCATTATCCTGGATTTATTATCCCAATAAGGTTTTATATATAATATTTGCAAATAAAAATACATCAAGTTGACAAAACATTAATTTTGAAATATGTATATTTAGTTGAAAAATATTGTAGCTTTATATTTTATTTATGATAGGGAGTAAAGCAACTAAAACATAGTGCATTATTACATCCGGAGCAAATGTAATTTGTTCTTGATTCCTTTTGTACCGAAGTGCACCGTACGCACCGACGTCGAGAAGGCCCCTTGATTGGTAAATGATCGCCTATATTCAACAACTCAGTGCGTGTATGTTTAGCTGGTATTCCGCCAGTTCGACGTGTTTTTATTTTTTTGTGTTTTGTCCTTCCGAAATCAATGACTCAGCTAACGGTACCATAAACTGTATTAACGATGTTTTTTTGCGATTTAGGTGATTGTGAACAATCCAAGCAATTACAGTGGAAAGCATCAGAACTTGAAAATACTTTCCTCCACCACCTCTGAGATTTTCGATTTAGATTGTATACAGCTGATTTTTGATCGGCCAGGGTCTACGCTGCCCATTATACGGTTATTACCACAATAGCTAAGGGACAATCAAATTCTTTCTTTTTACCATCCTGTTGTTTCCTGTTTATGGTGGTTTGTGGCAGTTCGAAACTACTAGTACTTCCTTGGAATCCATCCAACGTGTAGCCAATATTCCATCACATCTTATTGGACTGACTTTGACCGCGTACAAGTCGCGACTCGAACTAGGGTAGAAGCTCGGGGTAAAGTTACCAGAACTTGCGGATCTCTTCAAAATGCATTCAAATTTCGGTTCAAAAATTTCCTCTCCTGTTATGTTGGTCCAGGTGGCAACGGCAATTGCTTCATTTTCGTCCTTTTCACATAGTTCTTCTTCCTCTTGAGAAAATGCACCTAAGTTATCTTCCGGCTGTTCTTCGTCGTCTGCCATCTTCTTCTGCTTCTGTCATATTTTCTTCGTCAGACGAAGGCATATAGCTGCTCTCAGAAGGGCTAAAATCTTCATCGTCGGAGCTTTCGCACAATATGTCTGCCACCTCTTTTTCTGTGTACTTCCCTTTCGGCATCTATTTAAAAAACAATATTAGGATAAATAAATCCCACATTAAACGCATATTGGGACAATATATCCCACGAATTGAAAGTTTGTATAAAACCTCAGCATTATGAATATTTTTTAAATGCTTTAGGCAAAATTCAAGCAAGAATTGGCAAAATATACACACTATTTTGCTTTACATACCGTGGCTAAACGGTAAATACGTACTTTCGACAACTTTTGTCCTGCCAGATCAGCGAAATTTCCACTATGCTGTGGCAGACTTGACCAGTACTGCCAAATGCCATATATTTATTATATGATGAGGGATTTTTATTATAAACAAAACCCAAATCTTGTATTGGGACATTTCAGATACAAGTTTTCATTCATAAAAAAAAAGATATTTTATTTCGAATGCAGCTGGGACATATTGTCCCAGTAGGCGCGAAAGGTTAAGCGTCTAATCTTACCAAAAAAGTACTAATCAGCTGATTTCCGGCGGTCAGCTGTTCCTGTTACCGCCATGGATTCAATAAAACTAAATCAAGTGCTTTTTATTTTTAATTAAAAACAAGTAAGGAATGGTTCATGAATGGGGCTGAACAATAATCTTATCCCGTTCGTAATCCCCAAATAATCGGATGTATAAAATACGAAATATATAGTGAACAGATGTACGTACCTAAACGATTTTTAAGATAAATACAAAATAAAAAATGGCAAAAAACCCCCTTATCTGAACGATCGGTGTATGGGATATATATTATATATAGCTCCGATGGAAATGATTGTTTCATGAAATATTCTATGATATATTAGAATAAATATCACCAATTTATCGTTTTTATATTGGAAATTAAGGGAGAAATTGCTAAAAATAATTCTATCGAAACGATCGGTCTGTATGGGATATATACTATATATAGCTCCGATCGAAGTGATTTTTTCAGGATATCTTCTATGATATATTAGAATCTACATCACCGAGTTCATCAGCACGTTTACACTTTCTAAATTGCGGCAGGAATGGCCAAAATCGTCTTATCTGAACGATCGGTTGTATGGGAGATATATGTTGTAGTGTTCCGATCTTACCGGATCCGACAAATGTCTAATATAATACAAAAATACATCCTGTGCCAAATTTCATTGAGATATCTCAAAATTTGAAGGACTAGTTTGCGTTCAAAAAGACAGACGGACGGACAGACGACATGGCTATATCACCTCAGTTCGTCGCGCTGATCAATTCGGTATACTTAATGGTGAGTCTATCTTCTATATTTCTCAACGTTACAAACATCGGACCAAAGTTATATACCATTTCATGTTCATGAACATGAAAGGTATAAAAAAACATTACTTTTAGTACTATCAGGTACCCACAACCGAATCGAGAAAATAATCTTAGCAATCATTTGTCACAAAAACAACAAAAAAAGGGAAACAACAACGTCAACAAACACTGATGCCGACCACAATTTGCTTAAGTCTATGCAACAGCTGCTGCGTATGCCACCCACAAGTACAACATGAATACAAACATGCGCATAAACAAACAACAAATATTTGTTTGCAATTTGCAAACTCATTCGAAAATCTTAATATTGGATGAGGGCAAAGTCATATGAAAAGATTTTTAATCGCTTAATTTTAATTACCTTCATATATACTTATATACGTATATATGTCTCTATATAAAGAAAGGAATGTATGTATGTGTATAAGATAATGTATGTTGATATGTTCAATCTTCTATTGAATATTTGTCGTTTACAAGTCGGTGCGATGGGCGCTAGACCGAGCTAATTTTATTTATTTGTTTATTTAATAATTTGGGAAAAATTTAAACAACGTGACATCAGGACGGACAAGGCGACAGCTGTTTCGATTATACCTTGTAAATCTCTTCAAAGCCTTTTCTCCCGGGAGTGGGAGTCGAACTCGCACCCCTACGATAGTTGAAATGGTTGTAAACGCATTCAGCTACGTCATGCCTGTTGTGAAGTCTTTCCCAATTGCCTTCTTTTTGCATATTTTAATCTTTTACACATTGCATACTTCGTATGCAATATGTGTTAAAGCTATGCTTGGTACGGCGGTTTTCAAAGAAACTTTGGTTTTGTTGCTGTTTTTGTTCTATTTATAGAACTACAACGAATTAACCAATTTTGTCTGTTTGTATGATTTTTAATAATCGGGGATTGCCCATATTGCTTTTAAATGTATGAAAACATTTATTTATTTGTTTTTTTTAATTTTTATAAATATCTTGAAGCATATTTATGTATATATATTATACGTATGTACATATATATATTTATATTAATATATGCAAACAAATATGTAAAGATGTGTTTTTTATCAGCCCCTCTTTTATCTCGTAGTGTGTTGTGTGTCCTGAATTTTTTATATTTTTCTTGTAATAAACTTTGTCGATTCTTTCTTCAGTTTTATGGTTGCATGTTAATTTTGATTTTTAACACGGATAGTTTTCGCATATTTGAATGCGAAGTGAGTGGAGATATTAGAAGCTGGCGAAATATGATTTTGAAAATTTTGGCAATTTTAATTTTCAACGAACGCTAAAATGTTGTTGCTCTCACAGATATTTTTGAAAATTTTTTTAATAAGTATGTACATACAACAGCGAAGAAAAAAATATCAGTGGCAATTTTACTCAAATTTCGTCAACTAAACTCTTTTCCTTATTTTCTTATATGAGTTTTGTAAGTGGCAGCAATCTTAAAAACGTTCTCGAACTTTTCTTTAAGAGTTTCCGCCCTTTTTTGAGCATACCGATTTTTGAATTTTTTTCCGAAAAGTAGAGCTTACGACTTCCTGAACATGCTCGAGAAGAGATTTCTCGCGAGTCTCGCCTTCTCGCGAGATTCTCGAATCTCAAATTACTAGTAACATGGTATAAATATTACCAGGTAAAACCATTTACTCTCCTTGGCGGCCATAATGGTTCTTTGATTTTTAAAAATTTAAAATCACTCTCTTAAACTGTGTGGAAATGCCAAACCAAAGTAAACACAAAAAAAATTGTTGGTTTAACATTCTCATTTTTTTAATACCAAAAATAAAAACGCTTATGAAATAAGTGAAAAAAGTTTCGAAAAGTTTCGAAATCGGTTTTTTATGTATATGGCAAAAAAAATGAGTTACCAATATAATGGATGCCTCAACACTTGCTATTTTTGCAAAGGGGAAGAAGAACGAATGTTGGAAACCACCCCTATTGATTTTTCGTTCATCCTTCCTCACTTGGTTGATACGTCTTTAACCATTAAATATGCTGAAACTTCACTTTATAAAGATCTCAAGTGTCTTCGATACTGTGGAAAAAAACATCTTGGAGATATTCTTTGTTTTGTTTTGGTCCTTTTCCTCGCGGTTGGAAGATACATTTTTTAATTGGTGCTTAACCGTTTAGGAGATGCTAGTCGTTGCGTAGCAAGTCACTCCAGCTAACCCTGTTTCGCGATAACTGACGCCAACAGGGGCACCAAGAGAGATCAAAGTCTTCCCCCACCTGCTTTTCCGAACCCAGTGGAGATCTTCCCATAACTTACCCACGCCAGCAAAAACGCTGTAGCTCTTCGTAGCTTAGCTAAACATCATCGTCCAGTTGGAGTATGATAGTTCGTGGAGGCTGCAGTTGCCGCCTGAACTGTCAAAGTCTGCCGCCGTGGTGTAGAGCTGGTGTGTTGGCCTATCCATCAAAAATATTTAAGAAAATTTGTATAAATAGTATTGATTGTCCCTTGGCACCAAAAGTTTATCCGAATCAGCAGATAAATTTTTGGGTCGGCACAAAACATGTATTTAGGTGAGCTAGTTCGTGGAAAAACGAATACACGATAAGTAGCCTTCGAATTGGATGGAAAGCTAGACCTCAATCTCCTCAGATATATACATCAAATTGTTATTAATAGTAGATATGTATCTCTTCCGTACACATTGACGGTATGTCGGGTTTTTCTTCTCGTCGCGCAGACGCTGATACATTTCTAAACAATTTGTTGAAGAAAATTCCCCAGAAGAGGATCGTGGCCTGATTCTTCCTTTTGCGGGAAACCACAATACAATTCTTGAATTAAAAATTCTGGAATGCGGTTGACCGTTGAGATTTCTTATTTTCTGGTTATTTCCACCAATAAAAAATTCGATTTTGGATAAAATGTCATAATATAATTGTTAGAATGCAAAAATATATGTTAATTCTATAGGACAGCATGACACCGGTAATATGCATCCAAAATAACGAGATAGGTGTCAAAAGACTCGTATTGACCTCGACAACAATAATCCGAAGGCGGAAAATAAAAATTTTCGATCGTTCAAAAAGATATTAACGAAAAACCGAAAAATGACCCCGGAGTGCTCCGAAACCGAGAGTGGAATCCACAGTATTTTTGCGCAGAACACCTTTCTGCATTGGCGGCCTTTGTTCGCGCTTATAAAAAATTACATTGGGTGGGTTCAACAAAGGTTTGCAGACCAAAACTATATCCGAGGAAAACACTTATCACAATGTTTTTTGTGGGCACCACAAAATCATCAAAAACCAGTTGAAAATTTCTTTTGCAAATATCTCTTGACATACCCAAAATTGTTTTCCTCCGCTTTCGGATTCGCGATCCTGGACCCAAAACGCGTCTTTGACACCCCTCTTGATATTTTTGGACGTGTATTAACAGTGTCATGCTGTCGTATAGAATTACCAAATATATTACAGTTTGTTATATTTTTGTTATGAATACAACACCAAAATAAAAACATAAAAATGTGAGAGCAGTGAGAATTAAAAAAAAATTTTTTTAAACGTCATTTCGGCTCTCACCGGTTTTACCTTGTAATATTTATACCATGGCTAGTAAGGCTCGCGCGCTTCTCGATATTCAACTTAATCGATTCATTGGCTGTTTTATATAGAGCTTACGATTTCTTCTGGAGCACAAGCCAAAATGTACGCAAAACCACAAGTAAAAAACCCCGAAATGTATAGAATATTGCCACTGAATTGAAAGTCGAGAAGATCGCGGGTATTACGAGTAATTCGAGTAAAACGAGATTCGAGAATCTCGCGAGAAGCCGTGTTCTTGATGTCTCGTTGAAAAATAAAATATTGCGAACAAAATTATATGTATAATAAATATGTTTTGAGTTAAATGTCATTGAAGCAATATAATCAACAAAAAAGTCACAAGTAAAAAAGCTAAGTGTATAAATACTGTCCATACAGCGATTAAGTAAGAATGTCGAGAAGCTCGCGATATTTACGAGTCCTTCGAGCCACGAGAATTTCGCGAGAAGTCCGGTTCTCGATTTCTCGGGTCTCGAAAACCTCGCTTGTGTTCGAGAAGAAATCGTAAGCTCTACCGAAAAGGGTTTCAGTTTTTCTTTCATATAAAAAATAAAACTATGCGCCTTCGTATGGAAAAAAGGTATTTATCTTCGAAAAAAAAATCAAGACGAATTCATTTAAATTTTTTTTTAATTTCTTGTATTTTGTTTGTTAGACTTAAATTGATTGGACTACAAAAAAAAATCGAATTTTTTTTTCGAAAATAATGTTGAGATCGGTTTGCATACCAGTTGTAAATCTATGCATGAAACATCGATATTTGAGGGATGAATTGTGCAGTTTCTCAGGGAGCATGCATACTTTATTACTTCCTTTATACTACTTCTGTATGTATGGGGTTGTATTAATGCCGAATGCATACAAAAGCACTAAAAAAAACATGTATACGTATGTTTCGTACATGCGAAAACACTATCCCTGCATTAATATATAGGAATTTATTCTACATTTATATGATTGAAGTCATCTACTTGGATTATAGGGATCACTAATTAACGAACAATTATTACCGTTTGGTCGAACACGCTATCTTGAATAGTTTTAACATAGCAGTTCAATGACTGCAACGCATCTTGGGACGGTCGAACGGTCGGCGGTCGTGGTTAAAACTCGATATGTTCAAAGTTGAATAATGAAAACCCTGTTTGAAACTGTACATACATTCCATAAATACGAATACATTTTTGAAGACAATAAAGAAACGTCAAAGAGTCCTGAGTTACATGCGTGCAGACAAAATTCAAAATATTTTATGCATGCATATAACTTTTTGCACTTGGCAACTAATGAATTGTTCATACTTTTTCATTAATACAGCACGCATACTTTTTGTATAAATAAATATGCTTTCAATTCAAAAAATATGAATTTTACATACTTTTTCATACATTTAGGATTGATACCCCTTGAATGCATACAATTTATTTCAACTGGGTAGTTTAAGTTACAAAAGTCGGATTTTTTTTATAACTAACAAAAATAAAAAAATTAGAATTTAATTAACGAAATTTGATAAAAATTGCCACTGCTATTTTCGTGCTCGCTGCTGTTTACATACTATGTCTACATACTTTTACGTTAAATATTGTATGCAAAAAATTTGTTGACTTCAAAACCATATTTTTTATTGGAAACAAAAATGTAAACGAATATTTAGATCAGCTTTTTTTCATTTTTCGGAAAGTACGTGAGAAATTTTTTAAATAAGTACAACGCGACCGCCTATTTGTACAGGTAGTAGGCAGGTCTATCATACCGTAGGTTGCCGGTTCAAGTCGTGCTCCTTATTGATTTTTCCCATAAATGGGCGGGACGGGACCTGCATCTTTTCACTGAGAAACTTTTCTTGGCAGAAATACACCCGGCAAACACTGCCAAACCACTACACTTTTTCTAAATTTTTGACGTTGGTATTCCCGGGGCTTGAACCCAGCACCAGCGGTATGGTAGGCAGAGTACGCTACCATCACACCACGGCCGTCAACCATTTCCTTTACCGTTCCCTCCCCATCTTCTCTTCATCTTCTTTTCTTGTAATTTTATTTGCGATTTCCAGTTCGAGTTTAAACTCCCGTTAAAGTTGACTAGATGAGCAGCAAATTTTTGTGTTATGGAACAAAGTAGCAAGGTTACACTCTAATCAGCTTTAGATGGAGTTTAAACTCGTAATTAAAAAACCGTGCCTTAGTCTTGCTCTTACTCTCACTGTCCTTCTTCATTTTTTTTTCTTATTACTCTCCCCTTCCCTCCCCCTACATACATATCATTCTCCCACACTCATTTCGGGCTCTTCTTTCTTTTTTCCGTTCTCTAGCTCTTCGCCTTCCCATTTCTTGTGCACTCGCTTTCTTCTCTTCTCACTATCTCTTCATTTTTTCCGTCCTCTCTCTCTTCCCTCCCGCCCTTCGCTCTTGTTGCTGTTGTTTTAATAGCGAGCCAGCTCCCCAGAGATTTTGAATATGGGCAGTCCTTTGTCGGCTTGTCGGCACGCTTCGGTACTAGGAGTTTCTGGTTCTAACTCGTCTGCTAGTAAATGGTAATATTCTCCATTTAAACCTTTCGGATCTGTTGAATTTTATATTCTAAGCCCCTTAGTCCGTTGGAGGGTCTAATTGGTACTTTTGAGTCACGCTCTGAATCCACAGCATGTGACTAGATAGCAGATCTAAAAGTCGTTAGAAAACTCGTCACGACGGCACTCATTGCCTTCTTACAAGTCGAGAGAAACTAGTTTTAAAGCTACTTTTCTGTCCCAAAAACCCAAACATTTTCTTACGTCTAAACTTTTTTTCTCAAGATCTCTAAATAGACACCCATGAGTCATAAATATTTCTAACCCATTTCCAGTTGTTAAAGATAAAGTGTCATTCGAAAATAAGATTTGTTAGTCTGTAAATGAGAATAGTCAATTGCAAACGCGAAAATATCACTTCAATAGAGGCCGAAACATTAATATAGTTGGCGATATCAGTGTTTGGAGTGGAGTTGATGTACCGACAAGCCGGCGGTATGCTGTGGAGCAACTGCTTCGATATTTGTAACAATTGGTGGATGAAGCGAAGAATTTTCGAATGAAGTTTTGCATTTTCAATTGTCATTTTCTTATTAACAACTGATGTTTTCAATTTTAAATAGCGCTTTCTAATTTACAGCGGACTATTCTCAATTACAAACTGCGCTTAAGCATTTTAATTTGATGTTTTCTGAATTACAATTGACTATTCTTATATCGACGCGACGCTTTCGCATTTACAATTGACTGTTCTCATTATCATGTGACCCTTTCCCATTTTAAACTGACTAGTTTTATTTACATCTCCCCGTTCGCAATTACAAATTGCGCTTAGCATTATCATTTGATGTTTTCTGAACTACAACTGACTATTTTCATATCAAAGTGACGCCTTCGCATTTACAACTGACGTTCTCTTCACCATATGATGCTTTCCCTATTCAAACTGACTATTCTCATTTACAACTGACCGCTCTCAATTACAAATTGCGCTTAAGCATTTCATTTGATGTTTTCTGAATTATAATAGACTATTCTCATTTGTAAACTGACTATTCTCAATTACAAATTCGTTGCTCATTTACTATGTCAATTTTCATTCGAATGACGCTTTACGCATTACAATTGACTGTTCCCATGAATCGCTCCCATTACTTATATGATCATTTACAATTGACGTTCCACGATTGTCAATGACGTTCCCGATTACAACCTTACATCTCATGGGTTACAACTGGGCAATAGCGAACTCAAAATTTCTATTACATGATTTTCAATTAAAGACAGTTTATTACAACGGACCTTCGCATTCTGGCAAGCTTTCATTTGTATGTTTTTTGCATGAAAAGCTCTCAATGAATGACTTGCTCATGATGCCGATACGAGTCGCATTAACAAAACATTAGACGTCGTTCTCAATTACAAAATCGTAAGCACTTGATGTCAAATTGAAGAAACTGACAAAAAAATAGTTCTCATTTCTTTTATGTGAATTTCTGCCTTCATTTTTATATGATGCTTTTACATTTAAATTTGACGCTTTCTCTCTCCGCAAATGGAGATGGTGTACATATTAAACCTCAGTGCCTACATTGATGCTAGCGTAGAAGTCGGGCTCTTCTATTCACGCAGCCATATGATTGTCTTGAATGAAGCAATACACGCTTCGACCATGGAAGGCACTGCGAGAAGTTCTGTGCTAGATATTTCAAACGTCCGCTCAGCAACGAGGAACTATCAGGAACTGTCTGAAAACTCGCTGTGCTTCTATTGTAGCCATCGAAATATTTCAAACTGCCCTCATAACAATGGCGAATGATACATTTTTTTTGTCGTTTCTTCTATTGCGTGTCATTTCCGCCAATAGTAACAAAATAGCAAGCATGACCTCTACATTACAAAAATATACCTCCACCTGACTATTCTACATAGTCAGTCATATGTTCAGCAAAAAACAACAACAACAAATTTTAATTTATTAAAACGATCGCCACCCACCAACGTCAAACAACAAATCTATAACGGAAAGATCAAACTATTTCATATTATTTATGTGATTATGGGAGGGTCGACAAATTGTACGTCAAAGCCACTTGGTAACCGAATTGTCCTTATTCACATACTGTGACTCTCATGCATTGTATGTGTGTGTGTATGTGTCTCCTCTCTTCTACATAAATATTTATACAATAAAATATCACTTTCACGAACGTTATTATGACACGATAACTTTGACTTCGTCTATAGTCTGTTAGCCTTTTTTTGCCATCGCCGCCATCAACGACTGCGGATCGTTCCGAACATTGGTATGTGAACATTTCCATTTGAAACTTTGTGCGCTGCAAACAAGTGTCCACTTAATGAAAGAAAAATATTCGAAATCAAAAATTAGTCCGAATAGTACAAGTGTTTGTGTTGGCCGTCGTAGTCTTGCAGATCGTCGCATTTTAAACGATATATTTTTTGTGCTGGAATCGTAATCTAAATACAAACAAACAAGCAAACGCATTGCAAAAACTTGTGAAATTAAGGTCGGTGTGTAAAAGCAATATTTTAAAAAATGAAAAACTATACATACATCAAAAAAAATTTGAATTTGTGCGTTGGTGTGTGTGTCAAAATGTGCAAAATTTTATATATTTTTCCACAGCAATATTTTCATATGACACTCAAGGCTTTCCGTGCCCTACTTGCAGGACGTCCAAATATATGTGAAAATGCATATGAATGCATCTAAGTAGCTGCGTGTGGCGCTTTCGAAAATTCGTTCGATTGATTTGTGATCAAAGCAGTGCATCATTAATTTGTCATACAATATTATTAATTTTCTTTCGAATCCCACCCACTCATTTATTATTACCAGTGCTGCTCAAAACTTTTCATATTGAAGTGCACATCACAATAACTACATGTACAAAATTGTATATACACTGACAATTTTTTGTGTACTTAAAAAATAAAAAATTTAATTAAATTTTAAATGTTCATTATATCGATTGCTTATAAAATTTCGTAAATCGCTATATCACCACAATACTTAAGAGCACTTAAACTCAATTCTTAAAATCCAGCACAACAACTTCACTCAGTCATCAAAATGACATTCAGATCATCTCCACCATTTTTTTTTAGGATACATGAATTATTACCGGAGTTACATCTGCGGAATTGCGGTGAGAAATTTAGTCTAAGAAGGGCGGAGCTACGCCCATTTTTTAAGACTTTTAATCGTTTGTGCTGGCGACTCAAATTTTAGTCCAAATACAATATTTGAACGCGTTCGCTTCATTAATATCTAATCTAGGTCGATTCAAAGTTTTAGCAAATGCTTGAGCCTTAACTCAGAAATGATAGAGACCCAAAAAAGTGCTTCAAGCTGGACCTGTGCAGAACTCCATGATGTTCAACTTCGAACTGAGCGCGAAACTCGAGCAAGACATAGAAAGCGTGATATTTGCGAAGTACTAAATATTCCGACCCCAAGTCTCGACTATTTCAAGACGCGCACATGCGACTTATCATAACTTTTAGTACCATTAACGTAATGTCAAAATAAAGGCGTATGCAAATTTCAAAGTCTTATCTCAAACCTCCGAGCTCAAACCCTTAAATGGTTGGATTAATTTTAATTTTCTTAATGAATCAATTTTGTTTACAAATTTTTGCAGTGCCAAAATATTTTTGAATAATTTGTAGCTGTCAATTTGTTAGTGTAAATTTGTTTTTCATACCGAAGTGCTCGGTCACGATATGAAAGTGCTTTTGCTTTGCACTTACATATGAAAATCTAAAACTTCCATATGATTTTTTTTATATGTGAGGGCATACGGAAGTGCTTTGAAAATTGCTTTTTATATTTGAAGTGTAAATTTGTATCTGTGCCTATGATTCGGTGCAAAACAAAAACAAAAGTACTGTAACGAATTTAGGGAAATTCCGCTTATTTGCAACCTTCTACTAACGTTCGAATCACTAAACTGTTGAATAAATAACTCCAATATTCAATAATGCAAAAATGGTCTTTATTAGACTACCTTCAAAGTACTTCACAATAGCACTTCACACCCAATAGCGTGATTAAATCAAATTGATCCCATGATTGCTCAGCTTGCGCTCTTTTATACTCTTCGATTTCCCCGTTCGCATACTTCTAGGCGTTTCTAGAATTTACTACTTAGTTACCAGCTATAACTACAGATGCACGTTTATAGCTTCTCATATGCGCGTGTATATGTGAGTGATACTTGCACAAATGATTGCCTACTTTTGTGAGCATCTCAGACAAGATATATGCATGTGTTTGTGCGTTTCTCTCCGCTGCGTGTACGTACATATGTGTAGACATAATGATTGATTATGTAGATACAAGTGACTGCTTAGTATCGGCTTAGAGATGATAGTATCTCTTAGTGTTGCTAATATTCGTCACTGTACTATGAGTGTATAGGGGTTGAGCAGCTCTGATAAATTGTTACAGAAAACAAAAATCGTTCTAAAGTTGGTTTTGAAAAATATTCAGTCAATATCAATTTCAATAGCATCACAAATGAAATACGCCCTTCTGAAATTGGGAAACTGCATTTTTTAATACAGCAATTGCAATGTTATTAAAAATTTTTTACTAACAAAGAGGAAGTCTAAATTCTAAAAAAAAATTTTAAGTTAAACGTTTTTATTGAAAACAATACTTACATGAAGTATAATAATACTAAAAGCTAGAAAATAATTAGGTAGGTCCTAGGTACTAGTCATCACACTCCTCATCAATGGCCCTCATCAGGGCATTGATCAGTCAATTAAATAAAAGCGTTGGACGCGTGAAATTTCTAAAAATGTTAGGCGTAGCCTATCCTGATTAAGGTTCAGTTGGTCTTTCGTATGACTATCAATAGAAATTTAACGCGTCCAACGCTTTTATTTAATTGTATCATCAACGCCCTAGATTGATGAGGAGTGTGATGACTAGTACCTAGGACCTAACTAATTATTTTCTAGCTTTTAGTATTATTATTACTTCATCTAAGTATTATTTTCAATAAAACCGTTTAACGTAAATTTTTTTTTAATTATTTTATTTTGAAGTTTTTAGTCTTTATTTAATTGCCTATTATTTCTCATTCTATTTAGTTCATTTAGTGACTCATTAGTACACGGACTCTTTCCTGAAAATTTGTTACAATCTAAGTGCTCAATACATAATCCTTCCAAAGACTTTACTCGTCTATGCGCCACGTATGCTTGTCGCTCCTCGAAATCCAAAATATTTTGATGTCACTTCTACCGGACTGTAAGTAATATTTGTTCCAAATATGAGCCAAATCGGACCACAAATACGATTTTTTTGAATATCTCGATACTTGTGCCACCTAGAGGCGATTTTTTTCATAGGTCGCTTTCTATTCATGTATGTATTATGGGTTCCAAATATGAATCAAATGGGACCACAAATACAATTTTTTGAAATATTTCGATCCATGCGCGAGTTTTTTTTTCTTGTTATTGCATTGTCATCGGGTTCTGAACTATATTCCAAGTTTCAAGCTTGTAGCTTATCAGGAAGTTACTTAATTTTCAATTACAAAATTCCTGCTAGCCTGTCAACTCAAGCTAAATAAAACCGTTTAAAGATACTTGGCACGATTTACCTCCGAGGAGATTTAGGCCGCTCTTCTCTTCCAATTGGCATCGTGCTCCTTTTAAGTTGGCGGGACGGGACCTACATGTTTTATGCCGACTCCACACATAGTTTAGAAGAGAGATGTCACGCTGAGGGCAGAGATAATTTGACACCTAGATCAAAAAAGCGATCAACACAAAAAGGCACAATTTTCAAAAAACTCGAAAAACTGCCGGCCTCCTCCCTATGTCTTTTCTCGTTGTTAAGTGGAGGTATTCATAAATCACTTATACAGGTCGGTAGGTATTGAATTGGGAAGTTCGGAGATACTCATTGTTTCGGAATTTCAGATTTTTGAGTTAGCTTCCTATTCTGGTCTAGGTGTACGATATTATCTTTGGTGGCCTAACTGCATAGCGGATTATATACGGATGGATATACATATTTGTGGTCACAAGCAATAATCGCATAAGTTCTCTCCTTTTACATGGGACTCATGCTATCGACGCTTGAGTGATATATCAGCGCCCATCCCGCCTGCCATTTGACAATGCCCTATCTCAGAATTTGTTTGCGGACTTCATGCATAAAAACTAAGCATTTGTTCAGACGTAAGTTTGTTCGCCAAAACTGGGTATTCTGTTTTTTTTTAAGGATGTCAAGAATGATCTGAAGACCCTCGCTTGCCGTTGTTTTTAAAGCACCACTTATGCTGATCATACTAGATCTATGGATCTTTCTTGATAAGTTTAGGTTTAATGCCTTGCTCAAAGCCGGCCACCATGCGATTACCCCATGCAGCAGTGTTGGCAGAATAAGCGTAGCATATCCATTTACACCGATGGTTATAAGTTAAACGGTAGGACCGAGACATCGAACTTTCTTTCAAACTACCTGATTATTTAGCGCCTTATGCGGCTTGGATAGGTATACACTATCGGCAAGGAAATCTTCATTTTCTAGCGCAGGCAAGCGGGCATCAAATCCCTTGGCTCTTACCCTCAATTCTGAACTAACACCAAATTGTCACCGGTTAAGGTGGGGAATAGAAACAAACGGCGGATCACATCTACAACTGCCCGGCGCTAAGTTGCGCCAGTCAGCGCTGCCTAGGGATACCTTTCTGGATACTCTATACCAGGTCGATTACAAAGAATCGGTGCGGTGCTGATTTCAAGTACTATTCTTCAAATATCTTATATCCGATAACATCGTTGAAAAATGACAATGAAATATCGATACTACTAGTGATATCAAATGCAGATCTTTTTTAAGTTGAAAGGATCCGCAGATCGACAGCGCGAGAAGCTTACCTACTGCAAACAGTTTTCGGTTGTATTCTCCTCGAATTTGACTATTGAACCGATATGCCTATGGGACACGCCTTATCATTTTGATATTGCCCACCTATCACAGTTCTGTCTGCCAAATTGTAATGTAAGCACTGCAGGTTTTTCGGCATAATTACTGATCTTCTTTGGGACCCTTATGGGATCAGTTAGAGGTCTGTTTTGAAGTGCTATCGATATCTGTTTTATTATATTTCAATGATTCGTCGATCTAATAATATTTACTACGAAATATAAGATCTTTATTTGGATAAAGCCTTAGCTTGGTGGTGTAACTCTAGAAGAAAAATGTAGCACAAGATATTTAGGAGTCTGATGCTAGGATGCACGTGGAGCCTATCACCCAAACTCCCTCATCGGGTATTTACGGCAGTGGTCAAACCCATAGTTTGTTATATTATGGGGTCCTTGTTTGGTGAACAGCCACACCAAAAAAAAACGTATACCAAACAACTAGAAAAAGTACGCAAATTATTAATGATTAGCATAACGGGAACCCTAAAAACTACCCCGACATCAGCATTGCACGCCATTATACACATCCCGTTTGCAGATCTAATTGCCAAAAATATAGCGAAACTGCAACAAGGCTTAAAGCCTTGGGCCATAGCAATAAGTCGCCACCTAATCTTGGGCAAACGAAATATATAGTCCAATACCTGAGCTTGCTGAAGCATGCTAAAGCTGTAGTCGCGTCAATATATACATATATTGATAGCAAAGTGGAAATTAAGGCAATAAAGCATATGATCCATCAAGCAAGAGAGGCGTGGACAGAAGCGTGCTGCTGGAGAATATCTAAAATTATATGCGTATCCTACGACACTAGACCCATAAAGTGTCTCTGAAGAGAGAATACTGAAGGCTCACGGCGGACATACTAACTGAACCTGCCTTCTGGTGTCACATGCTTATAAGCTAGGCCTCGCCATTGACAGCAGATGTATGAAGTGCGAGCTGCAGGAAGGAACGGTTGAGCACGTTCTGTGTTCGTACCTGCGCTGGCCAGGTCAAGCTTTTAGGGGCGGCAGAGTTTCCAGATCCCCAGAGGCAGCAATTGAGCAGGGTCCAATAAAAGGACGGAGTTTTTCTATAACATAAGTCTTGGTACCTGATTAGGGTTCTTTGTTTGGTCGTCCAATAAATTCTGGTAACTTTAGGGGCACGTTCAGTCTATGTGAGATCTTTTTTGACCGTCAAGTTCAACCTAGCCTGGTCATATAGACGGTACCGTGCTGAGTAATGTAAGTGCTTTTGATTTTTTAGAAGTTTTTTTTTAGATGTCGATCTAATACTGAGGAAATGTAGTTTGACTTTTAATATGGGCATTTTTTATGGAACGTTGCCAGTTGACTTCCTGCCCTATGTTTTCGAGGTCGCTGAGCCCGACTGTGCTGGTTCAGGGTAACTCCTTTTGCCCTGATCTATTTGGACTTTCTCTAAAAATCACCGAAAACATAAATAAAATACCAAATTTTGAAAAACAGAACAAAACATAATTTTGCCAATTTCTCTTTAAAAAAGTGTCGCGGATTTCCACATTCCCTCAGTATTTTAATGATATCGCACTGCCAGAAGAATAGGTAACTAAATTCAATATGTGGAATTTCGAAGTAATGAGATCATCCGATGTTTTAATCGAGGTGTGCGATATAAGGTCCTACCGGATACTTAGCACAACACTAAAAAAATTAATTAAATAAAAATCTTAAACATTCGAACAAACTGTTCTAAACAGTTTTATTGAACGAGACACAGCAGCTGATGTCGCTTCAGTAATCCACGCCCACATTTTATTTCGTTTACAAAAACAATGTTAAGCATCTAAATTGTAATAAAAAGTTTATTACCACAAATTAAAACACAATACAAAATAACATTGAGTCATTAACAGTTACTAAAATTGCAAATTAAAATAAATACAAGAGACAAGGAATTAAAAAAATAGGAGCATATGACTCATTTCCAAACATGGGGGGCATTCCCGCAAAAATTGGCAAGTAACATTAAGAAATATTTTAAGCAGTTGCTGAAATCGCTGTCCCTGACGAGTTCCATTTTATAAGCGTGAGGTGCCAAAACGAAGTTATCTTCAAGAACGAAACTAATTAGTGGGTTTAGAACATCCTCGCAATGGGCATGTCTATCGTAAGAGGCTACTTCAAGAGCCTTGTCATCACTTGACACCTTCCATGCTTCCTGGCGTATATTGTTCGTTGAGAGAGGATTTTACATCTCAATTGCATATTCAGTCTAAAGTAGCACTCGGTGTCGAGCAGATTTTTATTTTAGATCTATAGGCTGACGTTGTTTTCGCTGATAACAATGTTTCGCAGATAAAAAATAGCTCTTCACAATATCCAATTTATGTCCGATATAATCAATTACAAGTGCGTATTTGGGGATTTTAACATTATTAATTTTGAGTTGTTCTTAGGAACATCTGAAACACTTAAAGGGAACCTAATGATTTTTTTCTTATTTTAGTGTTTTACATCGATGATTGAATAGATCAGATCTAGGTTCTAGTTCGAAAATCATCTATCCAAGCAAACGTAAAATAGAAACAAATTCATCTAGTAAAAGAGTTTTTGGAACATGCTGTCGACATAGGGCGATACTCCCTTAAGCCGTGGAAATATTCTATCATTAAAAGGCTTTCCTTTTCTCACCCTAATGTGCAGGCATACGCAAAGCAGCGAACAACAAAATAGCAGTGGCAATTTTTTAAAAAAATTCGTCCTTAAATTCTTTTTTATTTTCGATAATTTAAGAAAAACTTCTATAAATTTGGTACCTGAAAATAAAACCAATCTCAAAAACATTTTCGAACAAATACTAAAATGCGAGATAATTTTACGAAAATTTCGAACTTTTTATCTAGAATTTGCTAAATTTTTGTGAGTATGCAGTTTTGTAGCCCAATCAATTTTATTTTCATAGAGTATGAGTATTAAAATTCATATTGATTTTTGACAAATTTTTTTTCGATAGGCCTTTTATATTTTTTTCCATACGTAGAGCGCATACCTTTATTTTTTAACGTCCTTCGGGAAAAATCACCGTAAGAAATCAATGCCAATTTGGAGAGACCTATAACTTGTACGGCCTTAGATCTCTTCGGAGGTTATCGCGCCGTACATTTTTATACTCAGCTGAGCAGAGCTCACAGAGTATATTAATTTTGTTCGCATAACGGTAATCCGTAACGGCATAAACTAATTGACATATATATAGACTTCTATATATCAAAATAATCTGGGCGAAAAAAGAAATTCATTAGCCATGTCCGTCCGTCTGCCCGTTAACACGATAACTTGAGTAAATTTTGAGGTATATTGATGAAATTTGGTACGTAGGTTCCTGGGCACTCATCCCAGATCTCTATTTAAAATGAACGAAATCGGACTATAACCACACCCACTTTTTCGATATCGAAAATTTTGAAAAATTGAAAAAATGCGATAATTCATTACCAAATACGGATGAAGCGATGAAACTTGGTAGGTGCGTTTACCTTATGACGCAGAATAGAAAATTAGAAAAATGTTGGTCAATGGGCGTGGCAACGCCCACTTTTAAAAGAAGGTAATTTAAAAGATTTGCATGCTGAAATTTGGCAGTTGTTGAAGATATCACGATGAAATTTGGTAGGCACGTTACTCCTATTAATATATGTGTGTTAAATAAAAATGAGCAAAATCGGATGACGAACACGCCCATTTAAAAAAAAATTATATAAGTAAATTATGTCAACATTCAACTCCAGTAATGATATGGTGCAACAAAATACAAAAATAAAAGAAAATTTAAAGTGGGCGTGGCTCTGCCCTTTTTCGTTTAATTTGTCTAGAATACCTTTAATGCCATAAGTCGAACAAACATTTACCAATCCTTGTGAAATTTGGTAGGGGCATAGATTCTATGACCATAACTGTTTTCTGTGAAAATGGGCGGTTGAAGCCACGCCCAGTTTTTATACACAGTCGACTTGACCAAAAATCGATATATCTTTATTAAACTTAGTTCACATACTTATCTGAACTCACTTTATCTTGGTATAAAAAATGGCCAAACTCCGACTATGACCACGCCCACTTTTTCGATATCGAAAATTTCGAAAAATGAAAAAAAATGCCATAATTCTATACCAAATACGAAAAAAGAGATGAAACATGGTGATTGGATTGGTTTTTTGAAGCAAAATATAACTTTAGGAAAAACTTTGTAAAATGGGTTTGCGACCTACCATATTAAGTAGAAGAAAATGAAAAAGTTCTGCAGGGCGAAATCAAAAGCCCTTGGAATCATGACAGGAATACTGTTCGCGGTATTACATATATAAATAAATTAGCGGTACCCGACAGATGATGTTCTGGGTCACCCTGGGCCACATTTTGGTCGATATCTCGAAAACGCCTTCACATATAAAATTAAGGGCCCTTTTAAAACTCTCATTAATACCTTTCATTTGATACCCATATCGTACAAACACATTCTATAGTCACCCCTGGTCCACCTTTATGGCGATATCTCGAAAAGGCGTCCACCTATAGAACTAAGGCCCACTCCCTTTATAAATACTCTTTAATACCATCCATTTGATACCCATGTCATACAAACACATTTCAGGGTTACCCTAGGTTCATTTTCCTACATGGTGATTTTCCCTTATTTTGTCTCCAAAGCTCTCAGCTGAGTTTGTAATGTTCGGTTACACCCGAACTTAGCCTTCCTTACTTGTTTTATTTACATTATAACTTGTACTTTATTAGATCAAAACTGATTGGGTTCAAAACTGCGTACTCTAAAAAGTTCAAAAAACTTTAGATAAAATGAATAAATGTTCAAAATTTCCGTAAAATGCTCTCGACTCTTTGAATTTTTTTCGAAAATGTTTTTGAGACTGATTTGCATAGTTACAGTTACAAAAATGATTGACGTTTTCTCTTAAATTGTCGAAAATAAAATAAAGAGGAACTTAATTGACGAAATTTGATCAAAAACTGCCACTGCTACTTTCATGTTCGCTGCTGTATAATTCTGAAGAGCCTTCCTAACAACAAGTAATAAACATCATTAATTCACTTTATTCTAGCATCATTATTTGAATTTGAATTTTTGCGCTTCTGGCACATTTTGGTTTTTTATATAAAATGTTCGCGCTGTTTCGTGCAGCTGTTGTTTAGCCATGAGACATTCAATAAAATTATATTTTGAAAGTAAAAAACAAAAAAAATTTAAATCAATTGTATATGTACAATAGCCCTGTCATATAATGCAGACCATCAGAATGCGGAACATATCAATCAAGCGCATTTCATTTCATGCATTTCCAATATTTTTAGGCCAAATTCGCACAATCTGTTTACTTGTGTAATATTAAGAGCCCTTCTAGCTGTCATGTCGGCATTTTCGAGTTGCTAAATCAATCAACATGCCATTTTATAATATTTTCCAGAACATGCTTGAAAATGGCCAGATTTGTTTGTGATTTTTTTATACCCAGCTGCACTTGTACACAGTGTATTATAGCTTTGATTGGATAACTGTTGATGGTGCAGGTACAAAGGAATCGAGATAGATATAGACTTGCATATATCAAAATCATCAGCATCGAAACAAATTTGATTAAGCCATGTCCGTCCGTCCGTCCGTCCGTTAACACGATAAATTGAGTAAATATTGAGATATTTTCACCAAATTCGGTATGCGGGCTAATCGGAACCCAGAATAGATTGACGTCGAAAATTAACGAACCGAAATCGGACGATAACCGCGCCCACTTTTTCGATATCGAAAATTTCAAAAAATGGGAAAAATTAGATAATTCAAAAACGAATACCGCTTAGCTAATGAAATTTGACAGGTGGATTGGTTTTATGACGCAAAACATAAATTCCAAAAAATTTTGGAATATTGGCGTGGCGCCACCCACGTCTAGAAGAAGAAAATTTGAAAGCTCGAAAAGCCGTAAATCAAAAGCCGTTAACGATATTACGTGGAAATTTGACAGAGACACGAATCTTGCCAAATTATATAGGCTGGATGAAGATAATCAAAGTATCTTTTCAAAATACTTTTAAGGGCACTACTCGAACAAAAATCTCCCAATCCGAATGAAAATTGGCATAAACATTTTTTTTCATAGCTACAACTGTTTGCTCTGAATATGTGTGAAATCGCCTGAAAGCCACTCCTACTTTTCTGCGCAGCCTTATAACACGTTCAACGAGTGCACAGTTGGGTATATAATGTTCGGTTGCACCCGAACTTAGACTTTCTTACTTGTTTTCATCTTCTTTTGTTGCAATATATGTCGAACAGAATTTTTTGGGCACACAATAAATGCGTAAGTTGTGAGAATTTTAGTTATGCCACAAAAAAGAATGAAGTTGCTTTAATTGTTTATTTAATGAAAAATATTTTTTTAATTTTTATTTACTACAGGCTGTTGAAAGCGTCGAGGAATATAGCGAATATATTGAAGAGCATACGAAAATTGTAAAACAGGTGAGAATTAAATTCACATAAAATGAACAAATGAAACAGATTTCGCAAAAAACATTTTAAAAAAGTTGCGTGAGTTTTTATTGATTTTAAAGAAAATTTATTATTTTTTACAGACAACTGAATCAGTCGCTAGTGAAAAAAGTTATAGAGCAGTCGCTTTTGAGAAATTACCATTACCTACAACCGGCGGAAACGTTGTTGGTGAGTACAAAGTATATACATAATATATAAACATACATATATACGTATATTAGGGTATAGAAATCCCCCCCCCCGCGCGGTTAGGGCCAGTTCAGAACTTCAGCCTGAAGGATTTTTTTTTGGCGGTTGTTTCAGGCCCTTCTTCAACTATATTGACTTATTTAAAGCAAAAGTCAAATTATCGCCTTTTTATTGAGTTTTAATTTCATTATTGCATTTGTATTGTTAATTTATTATAATCAGTGAAAAAATCGTATAAACATTACCTTTTTGTAAAAGAGTTTCTGCCCCCTTGTTGTTGTTGTTGTTGTTGTTTTGTCATTGTTGCATTGCTTCCACTCCATCCAATAGATGCGACCGATCACAAATTGTCTTCAATGTCCTCTAACAGTAGTCCAAAGAAACTTGCAGTTTCAACAGGGATGGACCATAGTGAGAGGGGTGTTAGAGGCGTTGGTTCCACATTACAATTGAAGAGATGGTTGATGTCATGTGAGGACACATTGCAAGCAAGACATACATTTTGTTTGTCGTGGCTGATTCTGGAGAGGTAAGAGTTTAACCTGTTACAGTATCCAGATCGAAGTTGAGCTAGAGTGAGGCGCGTTTCCCTAGGGAGAGTGTGTTCCTCTTCTGCGACCTCTGGGTATTTTTCTTTAAGAACTGGATTCGCCGGGCAATTCCTGACATAGGCATGCGAGACGTGTTTATGGATATCACTGAGGACCTGCTTGTGCTTTTTTGCTTCATACGGCTGTGTTCTCAGGTACTTCCCTCACAATGCTTACGGAGATGACCCTTAAGCCCCTGGGAGATGTAGCCTCATCAGTCAGATGTCCGTTGAGATGCCCAGGTTTCTGGGTATTCAACAGAAACTGTTTTTTCAGCATTTCATTTCTCTCCCTAATGGGCAGTACTCTCGCCTCATTGTTTAGGTGATGTTCTGGGGACATAAGAAGACAGCTCATAGCTGTTCTGAACACAGTATTTTGTATTTTCTTCCAGTGAGTAACCTTTAGGCTTGGCGAACATATCGGGGACGCGTAGCATGCAATCGGCCGGCCAATTGCTTTGTAATGATAACAAGTAAGGAAGGCTAAGTTCGCGTGTAACCGAACATTACATACTCAGCTGAGGGCTATGGATACAAAATAAAGGAAAATCACCATGTAGGAAAATGAACTTAGGGTAACCCTGGAATGTGTTTTTATGACAGGTGTATCAAATGAAAGGTGTTAATGAGTATTTTAAAAGGGAGTGGGCCTCAATTCTATAGGTGGACGCCTTTTCGAGATATCGCTATAAAGGTGGACCAGGGGTGACTCTAGAATGCGATTGTACGATATGGGTCTCAAATGAAAGGTGCTAATGAGGGTTTTAAAAGGGAGTTAGTTGTATGTGTAAAGGCGTTTTCGAGATATCGACCAAAATGTAGACCAGGGTGACCCAGAACATCATCTGTCGGGTGCCGCTAATTTATTTATATATGTAATACCACGAACAGTATTCCTGCCAAGATTCCAAGGGCTTTTCATTTCGCGCTGCAGAACTTTTTATTTTCTTCTACTTAATATGGTCGATGTCACACCCATCTTACAAAATTTTTTCTAAAGTTATATTTTGCATCAATAAACCAATCCAATTACCATGTTTCATCTCTTTTTTCGTATTTGGTATAGAATTATGGCATTTTTTTTCATTTTTCGAAATTTTCGATATCGAAAAAGTGGGCGTGGTCATAATCGGATTTCGGCCATTTTTTATCCGAAGATAAAGTGAGATCAGATAAGTATGTGAACTAAGTTTAGTAAGGATATATCGATTTTTGATCAAATTATCGTATTAACGGCCGAGCGGAAGGACAGACGGTCGACTGTGTATAAAACCTGGGCGTGGCTTCAACCGATTTCGCCCTTTTTCACAGAAAACAGTTACCGGCCTGAAATCTAAGCCCCTACCAAATTTCACAAGGATTGATAAATTTTTGTTCGACTTATGGCATTAAAAGTATCGTAGACAAATTAAATGAAAAAGGGCGGAGCCACGCCCATTTTGAAATTTTCTTTTATTTTTGTATTTTGTCATTACGGGAGTTGAATGTTGACATAATTTACTTATATACTGTAAAGGTATTAAATTTTTTGTTAAAATTCGACTTAAAAAAAATTTTTTGTCGTGGTCGTTCTGCGATTTTGCTAATTTTTATTAAACATACATATAGTAATAGGAGTAACGTTGCTGCCAAATTTCATCATGATATCTTCAACGACTGCCAAATTACAGCTTACAAAACTTTTAAATTACGATAGTAACTCCATCTGGTGGTGAAGGAAGCTTAGATATATAGAAGTTAAACAGAAGTGGAGATAGGACACCACCTTGTGGTACCCCTTATTTAATTTTTCTGGGTTTAGATGTTATGTTCCTGAATTGCAACGATGCTTGTCGACTAGTCAGATAATTTTCGGGCCCCCTTTTGAGACTTGGGGGAAGGGATGACCCTTCCAGGTCTTGCAGTAACGTGCCATGGTTGACCGTATCAAAAACTTTTCGCAGGTCTATCGCAACGAGTACTGTCCTATGCTAGGGGTATTGATTTAATCCTCAATTTATTTGCGTGTTAGTGGCGTTTACCGCGGTTGGAGTGCCATGTAGTTTTCGAAAGCCATGCTGATGATTGGCAAGACGCAAATTTTCAGTGTAATAGGGAAGCAGAATGGCTTCAAGTGTGTTGGCTACGGCCGATAGGAGAGGTATCGGACGATAAGAATCTCCTATGTTTGCTGGTTTCCAAGGCTTTAATAACGGAACCACCCTGGTCATTTTCCACTTTTCTGCCCCCTCCCTAGAGGGGGTTGTCCATTATTTGCTTATGCTAAAACCCCCTCTAAACTGTTTCATTTGTACAATGCAAAACATTTTTAACACGCTTATATTAGCTTCACTTGTATATTTGTATATATGTAACTCTTTTGTACAAAAAAAAAGGTACGTATACGCACCCGTACCACCCATCTTGGATGCTAATTAACACCCAGCCGTTTATGTATGAAACGCGACTTAAGAAAAACACATTTATATTTGATTAATGATATTCTTTTAATTTGGATTTGTGTTCACAAAGAAAATTACACGTCTATTCGCTCTTAACTCCAAAATTTGATTAAACTGTGTCAATGATAAAAATGTGTTAGAAGCTGAGAGAGCTTTCTTAAAACGTTATTTTAAAGGCGGTTATTACCGTTGTTTGAAGTATATAAAAATGTTAAATGTTATAAAGTGGAATACATGAAAATGGAATTACATACAAAGGACAAAAGTAAGTGCTTACATATATTAAGTAATTAAAATAGGGTGAATAGTTATTATATGGACGTAACCCGCGCGAGCAGTTTAGCAGGACGTTCTTGCCATTCGCCAAGTGTTTCATGTCCTTCATTGATCTGTTATATAAAATGATATTAATTTAAAAAGAAAACTTCAAAGAAAAAATCCAAAAAACCACAAACCTGATCACCACTCAGTCGATTTAGTATTGCCACACAAATTATTGCTGATTGAATACCTGCAAAGCCTGTCAAGGCAGCAAACATTGAACTTTTCATTTCAATATTCACGACACCTTTTTGTTGTAGTAAATTCAACCAATTCATTTTATCCGATTCTTGATAATCACAAAATGCACCATCCAAACGGCCTTGACCTTTAAAGAGTTGCATTATGTTCAAAATTATTTGATTGTATGAACTCAAATCGAAAGTATTTTACCTTCCTACCGTCAATGGAGACGCCAAACAACATATTATGCGACTGCAGCATTCCAAATATTGGTAATTTTAATTAATAATAATAATAAACCCAACGGATTAATACCCTCCAAAGAACTACAGTACTTGTACTTCGAATCCGAAAGTACAAGTAGATATACTTACGAAATACTTGCAAGTAAACGAAAGTACTTTTTCTGATAAAATATGTCAGTTTGATTCATAAATGGAAAATCAAAATCTACAACATCTGTTATAAAATTTTGATTTAATAAGAGTAAAATTCATATTAGAAAGCAACAAGAAGTAAAACAACTTATTAAATATTAAAGTAGTTTTGAGTTTGCCTTCATTACTACTAGCTTTTCAAACGAAAAGTCCATCGATGATTGCCTTCTAGGACTATAAACAATGCCTTCTAAAGAAAATAAACGCTCTACTGGGGCGGAGGAAGCTAAGGGCATATTCATTTGGAGTGTTAGGTCCTTCATAAGAGGATAACTCTGAGCATATTGAAATCTGTTCTTGTATCATTAAGATACCTGTAAAACTCTTCTTCAACCATCTTGTCAAAGTTAGGTGATCGTGAGGGTGCTGGTTGATCATGGCCTATTCTTCGAATAGCTCATTATTTAAAAAAATTGAGGGTTAATAAAGATATCATTTTCATAAATGCATACAAAGGTTAAGAATCAGGTATTAATACCTGGAGTTTTTTTATTGATGATAAGCTCATGAGAAAATGCGTATTTTGTGATGCACACCTAAAAGACAACAAAATTCGTCGAATTTTTGAAGCACTTGCGTATAAAACACCCGGCAAAGCATGCGGTGCTTAAGCACTCAAGCCGTAAAAAAATTTCATTAGGTGAGAAGATATTTGATAACAGAGTGATGAGCTTCACCACTCTGAACTGTGGAAAGGGAATCATTCGAACAAATGTTGAAAGGAACTTCGCTAAAGGTAATGAGACGTTCAAAATTAATTACTAAATTAGCAAACGACTTAAAAAAATTTTAATATCATAAAAGAAAATACCGTTTCGATCAGTAGTTGAGCTGATTGTTAAAAAATATTAGTTTATCCGCTTCAAACCCGTTCAATACTTGTCAAAGTACTTACAAGAACTTTACTTGTACTTCAACAATACAAGTACAAGTACTTCGATACTAGTACTTGTACTGGTACTTTTTTTACAGATCTGCTAGCATATAAAGATTTTTTATACCTTTCATGAAAATCAAATGGTATATTAATTTCGTCACGAAACCCAAAATTGTAAGTCCTTAAAGGAAAATAGATAGACCCAGCATTAAGAATACCGAAATAATCAGGATGAAGAGCTGAGTTGATTTAGCCATGTCCGTCTGTCCGTCTGTTTGTATGCAAACTAGTCCCTCAATTTTTGAGATATCTTGATAAAATTTGGTGAGCGGGTGTACTTGGGTGTCCGATTAGACATTTGTCGGAACTGGCCGGATCGGACCACTATAGCATATATCCTCCATACAACCGATTTTTCAGAAAAATAGGATTTTTGTCATATCTTACTCAATTTAACAGATTGAAGCTTCAAACTTCACCATATAATTTCTTATATTGCACATATTGTTGCCTGAAAAAATTTATCAGATCGGTCGTATATATAGTATATATCCCCCACAACCGATTGTTCAGTTAAGAAACTTTTCGTAATTACTGCCCCATTTTAAGAGCTAGAGGCTTCAAATTTCAACGAATGCTTAGGTATATAGCATATATTGTTGTCTGAAAAAATCATAGAGATCGGTTGTATATATAGTATATATCTCATACAACCGATTGTTCAGTTAAGAAACTTTTCGTAATTACTGCCCTATTTTAAGAGCTAGAGGCTTCAAATTTCAACGAATGCTTACGTATATAGCATATATTGTTGTCTGAAAAAATCATAGAGATCGGTGGTATATATATTATATACTTCATAAAACTGTCATTTTTGCCCCTTTTTTACGGCTAGAAGCTTCAAAATTCATCAAATTTTATCAAATAGTTACGTTTACGTCATATATTTTTGAAATACGTGATTCGTAGTCATAGTTTTTACACGCAGACCACAAAAAACCTGAAACTTTTCATCCTCCCACAAAGTACCTACCTGTTTTTTATTTTATATTTATCTTAAAAATCGTTTAGGTATGCAGATCTGTTCACTATATATTTCTTATCTTATACATCCGATTATTCGGAGATTACGAACGGGATAAGATTATTGTTCAGCCCTCATTCATGAAAGGTATGAAGTCTTCGGCACAGCCGAAGACAGTCCCGCTCTTACTTGTTTTATTTTTAATTTTTTTTACGAGTTAAGATAGAATAGGACAGTTTTCCTTATAGTAAAAAGTGAATCCGTTATATCATATGGATTCGAATGAGCGTTAAAATCCTGACACAAACACCGAAAAGGTTCATTTAATTCGAAATTAGTTCTGCGCTGTCTCAAAAGAAGAGGTTTGCAATGTCTTCACGCTCATGATGGGACGTTGAAATTTATTTCATTCATAAGAGAAGTTGTTTTTATCTTTCATGGCTTGGCTGCAGACATATTTGCCTTACATATTTATTACTAATACCTCAATCAATTTCCCAGCTCATCGGCCTTTTCGTTACCTCTTATTCCTTTCTGTACTGGGTTCCTGGTCATAAAGGGGTAGAAGGTAATAAAAATACCGATAGGTTGGCAAAGGAGGTTGCACACAGCACTGGGGTAAACGTCCCAATCCGTTTAGGACAGATCAAAAGAAGAGAGGAGCTCCATCAGCTGCAAAAACTTTCTAAATCATATGCAAATCCTACGATATTAAACTCACAAAGTGTCTCATATCTCTGAAGAGAGAAGGCGTAACGCTCACGATGGTCATACTAGGTTAGGTTGAACTGGCCGGTCCATGAGGACCTCACATAGACTGAATAAGTCCGTAGTGTTACCAGAAGTCTGTTTTAACGACCAAACTGAAAAACCCTATCAAAAACCAGGACCTATGTTATAAAATAACTCCGTCCTCTTGGCAAATACTAGAAGCTTCCTAGGATTTAAGCCACTTGCTGCTTCTAGATCTGACAGCTGTATCACTCCTAATAGCTGGAGTCTTAGACTGGCAAGCGCAGGGCAAGAGCACAGAACGTGCTCGATCGTTTCCTCCTCCAGCCCGCACTTCCTACATCTGCTATCACTGACCAAGCCTAATTTAAAGGCATGTGACGCCAGAAGGCAGTGTCCAGTCAGAATACCCGTCATGAGTCTACAGTCCTCTCTTTTTAATGATAGAAGCAACTTTGTTAGTCTAAGGTTGTAAGACCTGCACATAATCTTCGACACTTTACAGCCCCGCGCTTGAACCCACGCCTTTCCTGCTTGGTCGATCATGTGCACCTCTCGCCTTCGCTTAATTTCGCCCAGTCTAATTGGGACGTCTACGGAGCAAGCTTCAAGGGATGCGCCCTTTTTAGCTAGTTCATCCGCTTTTTCATTCCCATCTATTCCCATATGCCCTGGGACCCAATATAGATGTATGCTTCTCCCTGTCCCGATTCTCTCCAGGGACTGCTTACACTCTAACACGCATTTAGATGCTGTGCTATGCGAGATTATTGCCTTAATTGCTGCTTGACTGTCAATATAAAAGTTAACACGATTGCAGCTTGGGCTATTTTCTTCCAGGGTTTCTACTGCTTTGGTTACGGCTACTATTTCCGCTTGGAAAACGCTACAGTAATCCGGCAGCCTGTAGGATCTGTTTATTTCCGGATCAGCACAGTATACCGCAGACCCTACTCCTTCCACTACTTTGGAACCATCTGTGTACACATGTATCGCCTCGTCCGCCATTTGAGCACCCTTGCGCCAACCGTCCACCTCTATTGTGGCCTTAAGATCGCCCTCGAAGCGCAGATAGGGAATCAGGTAGTCTGTTCGTCTTGTGATTGATGACGCTATACTACTATGGCCGTATGGTCGGCGCTCAAGCTGCCTCGAGGCACCGAGCCTGGTTGCAGTTGTTAACGCTATGTTCTTTGCTACCAGGTCTACAGGTGGAATGTGCAGAATGGCATACAGTGCAGCTGTCGGGGGTTGTTTTCAGGGCTCCGTAATGCTAAGCATTGATAGTCTGCATACTCCCTCTAATTTTTTGAGGTAGTTTTGCTTTTTGTGTGGCTTTCCACCAAACAAGAACTCCATAGTATAGGATAGGGCTTAAAATCGCTGTAAAAACCCAATGAGAAAGAGAGGGCGATAAGCCCACGTACACCCCAGCATTCTTTTACATGCATAAAGTGCCGTTGAAGCCTTCTTCACCCTCTCCTCCACGTTGAGCTTCCATGACAGCTTACTGTCTAGGATGATTCCCTAGATACTTTGTGCAAGGTTTCTCCTGTAGGGTCACCCCTCCTAACTTAGGCCTGATCCAATTTGGGACCTTGTACCTCTTTGTAAACAAGACCATATCCGTGTTATCCGCGTTGACTTTCAACCCGACATTTGATGCCCAGGTATGAATATCCCGAAGTGCCCGATCCATCAAAGAGCTAATCGTTGGAAGGCACATTCCACTTATGACAATTGCAACGTCATCCGATGGTCATACTAACTGGACACTGCCTTCTGTCGTCACATGCTTATAAGTTAGGCCTTGTCAGTAACTGCAGGTGTAGGAAGTGCGAGCTGCAGCTAAACACGATTGAGCTCGTTCTGTGTTGTTCGTGTCCTGCAATCGCCAGGGCAAGGCTCCAGCTTTTAAGGGCGGCAAAATTGACAAGTCTCGAGGCAGCAATTAAGCTAGGTTCAAGAAAACTTCTAGTATTTGCCAAGATGGCGGAGTTATTCTTTAACATAAGTTCTGGCACTTGATTTGGGTTCTTACGTTTTGGTGTTCAAACAAGCACTATGGACACTTTCAGTGTATTTGAGGTCTGCATTGGCCGGCCAGTTCAACCTAACCTAAATGAGTTTCCTTGTTACTAAAATCAGAAGAATATATTCTTAGTTTGCCTATAGTCTGGTGCGGCACATGTTTTGCCTAAACAACAACAAACAAATAACGTAACGCAACGGCTGATTTTACATTCAACCTAACAAAAATCAAAATAAAAATGCGCCAAAAGATAAAATTGCAACTGTCAACGTTGATGATGCAAGAATGTCATCGTTGACACGCCACCAGCAATCAGATGAAAATGTTAATGCTAACATGACAAGAACATTCAACAATAAAAATAAGCAGATAATACTAGCAAGGATTATTTGTTTTGATTATTTGTTGTTGTAGCATGTTTTATCTGGCAGATTGTCAGTCAGTGTCAACTAAAATCTTAATTAAGCAAATGGACACATTCATACACACACACACATGTGAGAGCATGAATTGGTGTTTTCTCTATTTATTTTTTAAGGAAAGTGAATTATTTTAATGATCTAAAAACAATTCTTTGCTACTTGTCATTAAATGGCAAATGATAATCGAGAGTGTGATTTGTGGGATATTTGCGTATTGCGCTTCAGAGCACTTTTTTATATTTAGTTTCAATCTTCATATTAATGCTACAGTGAATAAAAGCAAAGGTGTTTTTGCATTTGTTAAACGGTGGTCAAAAGAATTTAACGACACTTACATAACTAAAGCACTCTTTACAACATTAGTTAGGCCAATATTACAGTACGGCTCAGTAATTTGAAATCCGCGTTATCAAGTCCATGCAGACAGTCTCGAATCAATACAAAAACAATTTTACAATTGCCTTAATAAATTTTCAATGGGACTCTTTATATATCTTCCACCTTATACTAATCGATTAAAGCTTATCAATCTTCCAACTCCTGCTAGTCGAAGGGAATGCTTAGTGTAGTATTTATGACAAAACGTTTAAATGGATCAATTTCGAGCCCATTCCTTCTGAACGAAGTGAACTTTTGAGTTCCCTCTCGGACATCGAGACACTTCAAACCGCTTTGTGAAACAATGGAGAACGAATTTCGAACAAAATGAACCTTTTCGGCGTTATGCTAACTCTCATTCAAACACATTTGATAGCTCGGACTCCCTTTTCTCTATAAAAAGATTGTTCTCACCTCTCTTAGTAATTAATGTATAATACGTCTGCTTCTGTTCTCTGTAAGCATTACGCTTGGCTGATGAAATCTCTTCTGTAGCTGAGCAGTCTCAGATCGCGACGCTTGACAAACCGCTGCCCATCAAAGACTCGCCAAAAACAAAAAGGCAAAAAACAAAAAAAAAGTTTTATGTATATATATTATCGATCTATATAGATAGAGCTATACATTATGTCATAGCGTATATATATCGATCGCGTGAACAGGATTAGCCTGGTTTCATTGAGCCACTTGAGGGCAGCGCGCTGCCACAACGGCCATTTAAAAAAAAATCTGCACAAGTCTTATAGTTTTGTTAATTTTTTTTTACCCAAGAATATGTTGGTTTATTGCCAGCGCGCGGAGAGTTTAAGGATATGTCAAAGCCTTATATAACCGCACTACAAGAAATGCATTCGATTGGTGGAAACAACAGCTGTCTTTTTTGTTTTTACATGTATATACATATGCACTTAAACTTTATATGGACTGCTAAGTGCATAATTTTATCCACACTTGTGAACCTGTTGCGCATAAAATTGGTACTAAAAAGTGTGTCTCTCCACAATTCTCCACTTAAATTTTTTGGTATGCATTATACACTATGACCTAAAAGGTTTGTGTCTCCAATATCACAATTTTCCATGAGCGTTTTTCTTTAGTTGCAAATAAGATGCATAAAGTAAAAAAACAGCTAATATATGGTGACGGCCAAGGTATGCAGGGTAATTATCAAATCGCTCTTGAAAGCTATAGTAGAGTTGCCACGGTGCGCTCTGCCTATATCATTTCATATCTCAGTGCTGTTTCTGAGATTGTAAAAAGAAATAAAAATAAATGTAAGGCACGATAACCTCCGAAGAGATCTAGGGCCGAGCTTCTCTTCCAATTTGCGTCGTGCTCCTCTTGATTTTCCCTACAAATTGGCCGGACGGGACCTACATGTTTTATGCCGACTCCGAACGGCATCTGCAGGCAGATGAGTTTTCACTGAGAGCTTTTCATGGCAGAAGTTCACCCGGAGCGCTTGCCAACACTACCGAGGGGGACCCCGCTTAGAAATATTTTCTTCTAATTGAAAAACCTTATTCTAGAACTTTGATGTTGCTTTTCCCGTGGTGTGAACCCAGGGCATAAGGTGTGGTAGGCGGAGCACGCTACCATCACACCACGGTGGCCGCTGAGATTGTAGTGGGTTAACAAAGGCATTATTGTTAAATTACGTAAAATCCCATTCATTTGATACCCATATTGGCATAGCCCATTTAATTTTAAAACGATATTCAACAAACCTTGCAAAAACGTCAGCAGCGACACTGAAGTGAAAAAGCAGACAATCTAGCTTCTTGTCAACAAACTAACCTTCATCCAAATGGATCGTTTTCTATATATAAATTTGAAGAAATGAATGTAATAAATTAAGGTCAAGCCTAAGTGGCAAAGCCCATATAAACATATATTTATTGAAATACGATGAACGAACCTATCGGAGTACCCAAAAGAATGGTTTGAGTTGAAGCCTATAGCTTGCCAGACATGTTCTGAAAAAACGGTCGCCAGACTCTCAAAAGTTGTCGCCGGCGGTGCGTCATCTGGCGGATTTTTCCCCTTAATTTGATTTGCCATCACGCTCTGAAGTATATTCTTCATACACCGTTACCATTTTGGGGTATTAACAAAATTTCATGGGAATCGACCGAGCCGTTTCGAAGGAGTTAAACCACAAAGCACTGTGACACGAGAATTTCATACATAAGATTTCTGTAAAAGACTAATATTCTTTGGAGCTGCTCACTGATGTTCATTAATAAAGCAAGTGGCCTTATGTGAAAAAGAAAAATTAATTACTTCATTAAAAAAATATGTTTCTGTTAAGCTTCTGTGTGAAATTATAAATGTATAAATGCATAGTTTACGATTAATAGTTATTTAATAAAAAGGTTATACCGATTAAACAAAACTTATTAAGCGTCAATTTGTTTAAGTTTACCTATTGTAACGAATTCTGGGGAATTCCGATTATTTTGCACCTTCAGCTAACGTTCGTATCGCTGAACTGTTGAATAAATAACTCCAATATTCAGTATTGCAAATGGTCTTTATTTAGTCTACTTTGGGAGTAGTACAATTATACTTCAATATCACGTACTTCACAAAAGCGTATTTATATCAAACTGATTCGTCATTCCTCAGCTTGCGCTGCTTTTATGCTCTCGGTTTTTTCGTTCACCCATTTCTCCTAAGGTCTAGTCATTTCGCGAACAGTTCGAGAAAAGATTGTATCTCATGCTTGGTTACCAGCTATATACATGTATATTTGTAGTTTATGCTTTTCTTATAGCCATATGCGTGTGTATGTGTGAGTAACTATTTCGGCTGATGACTACATCTGTGTGTGAGATATCTCACTTCGTTGCCTTGTACATAAGTGTTGCCGCTTGCTGTGTTTTGTTGTTGCGATTATTTACTAACAGCATAGTGATGCTATTATTTGCCACACTATCATAAAGTATTAGCCAAACAAAAAATGTATTAAATCTTTATTATTATCCTTTTAATTTCATTTAAATTCCAATTCAATTGAGAACACACCTGCTGCTGCGCACTACACAACAGTCGATTTTATTTGTATTTAAGTGGACATTATTAAATTGAAATTAGTTTCTGGCTACGCAAATTGTTTATAGTTGTGACATACCAAAAACATGCCATTTATTAGCACATCAACAACAACAACAGCAACATCATTTAGCAGTTATTGATTAATATTTATGATTTATGAGCTTTTTGTCGATATTTTTGCAATATGAATGATAGAAATTCGAATGCTCCCAACACAAGCAAACAAATTATATTGTGCATACTTGAATATACATCGCTGTGGTTATAACCGCCTAAATTCTATGTAAAACTATACGTTTTAGGCTGTTATTGCTTGTGGCTATAGATGGACAGCTAATGATACATAACCAAGTGCATGCGCATCGACCTCATTGTGCCGGCTGTCGCCAACGCATCCTAATCAAAAGCAAGCACCAAATATTTCTGCATAACTGAGTTAAAGAAAAACATTTAACTTAAACTCATCATGATTTTCCAATATTTGTTTAGCGTGCATGTTTTGAAATTTTTCGACAGGTTTCAATATATTTGCATCCAGTTTGGCGTGGCACTTTTCATTTACTCTTCATGTACATGATATATAGCAGGGATCGCCAAAACAGTCAGATAGAGAAATTACTCAATTTGTTTTTCTAAAATGTCATCTTTGTTCAAAGAAGCCTTAAAATAAATATTTAAATTTGACTTTATTATAAAATTCAAAAATAATAGTTTATTATAAAGTCAAAAATAAGAGTTAAAGATTGCATAACTCATGAAAGCCAAAGATAATATGTAAAATATGGCTTTCATTATAAGAGTCAAAAATTATACTTAACGAATGGTATTTATTATAAAAATAATTGCGTCTTTCAGTGAGTTTTACAGCTCCGGCTCACGCTCAATTCTCACAGGAATGCTCTGGATCATTGAGTGACTTGAGAAGCAGATGTCGTGAAATTTTCGCACACGTGAAATGTGATAGGCAGATGTCGCCGCTGTTTTTCATTTAACTCATACGGCGAAAGGCTAAGCAGCGACATCTATTTTTGAAAAAGTAGGTATATTAAAGGCCGCGTTGCCAACCTAAAAAGAAGTAATTAACAAATTATCTGGCTCACAAATTGAACCAGACTTCTATCTGGATTTATCTGGCTCAAATCGTTGTTGTTGCATTTACATGCAAAATTATTTATCTGGCTCAGGATTTGCCCACCGGATGATAGCTAATAATAAATTGTTAAAATTTGACTTTTAATATAAAAATCAAAAATAATAGTTAATAGATGACATTTTTTATAAACGTCCAAAATTTATAGTTAAAATAAGCCATTTAATTTGTATATATGTATGTAAAAAATACAGGGGCGGAATTCCTTAGAAACTATTAATTTTGGACTTTTAATATATTTGGATCAATAGAAAAATTGTTTTCGGATTTTTATTACCTGAGTCCGATAGAACTAGTTAAACTCGAACTTTTAAAAATAAAATTCCGGAAATAAAAGTTAAATCCGTACTTTTTTTAAGGCCAAAATAAAAGTCCGGGTTTAACTAGTTCTATTGGACTCAAAAAATAAAAATACAGATTTTACTTTTATATGTGGACTTTTATGGAAACGCTTCAAAAAATAAAGAGGATGCACTATTCGACATGATATTGCTATAGGGATACCTGGGAACTCAAACATTTTCACCTAGGACAATTTTTTGACCAGGACTTTTTCGACTCCGAAAAAAAAACTAATTATTATTTTCCGTCCCTGAAAAAATAACTACAATATGGCTTTTATTTTAAAAGTAAAAACTAAGAATTAAAAGATGAGATTTATAAGAAAAGTCAAATACAAAGGTTAAAAGATGAATTTTATTATAAAAGTCAGGAGTAAGAGTTAAATTAATTAATTATAAAAGTTAAAAACAAGAATTAACGTTTGACTGTTATTATAAAAGTAAAAAAATAATAGCTAAAATTTTTCTTTAATTATAAAACACAAAACTAATTTTAGGTTTTTTCTTAGAATACGCGATAACTCTGTAACGAAAAATTGTCACACCTGGACAGTGTTTGGCAAGCACTCCGAATGTATTCCTGCCAACGCCTCTAACACCCCTCTTATTATGGTCCACCCATGTTGAAACAGCAAGTTTTCCTTGGACTACCCGTTAGAGTATATTGATGACAATTTGTGATCGGTCGCACCTATTGGTTGGGGCGAAGCACTGCTACAACAAACAACAACAGTGTATTCCTGCAATGAAAAGCTCTCAGTGAAAACTCATCTGCCTTGCCGATCGGAGTCGGCATATCCCGTTCCGCCAATTTGTAGAAAAAATTGGTAGAGAAGATCGGTCCGAAATCTCTTCGGAGGTTATCGCGCCTTACATTTACTTTATTTTATACACCAAATTTCAGGCAAATCGAATAGTGAATAGAGCTTGATCGAATAGATCGGTCCCTGGTCCACTTTCAGGAAAGAAGCTTCTCAGAATACTCTCTGGGTTGGAGCAATATTATCTTTGCCAAAGAGGTACCCCTGTACCGATTTTCAAGCGAATCACCCCATAAATAAGATTTTTTTGGAATAGGTTGGTCCCTGGTCCACTTCTAATTTTGGGTTTTTCTTATAATAAGCGATAACTATGTAACGAAAAATTGTGAAAATTCAGCAAATATTCAGTAATAATTTCTCATATACAATAATTAAAAAAATACTGTTCGTATGGGTATCAAACGAAAGGTTATTTAAACAAAAAAATTTAGTTGCTACCTATAGGGATTTTTTCTAAAAACTGCGTACTATTTCGGGATTTCCG
Organism: Eurosta solidaginis; assembly: GCA_029619165.1. Classification (NCBI taxonomy): domain Eukaryota; kingdom Metazoa; phylum Arthropoda; class Insecta; order Diptera; family Tephritidae; genus Eurosta; species Eurosta solidaginis. Next base: position 65,392 of record JARSSU010019791.1, on the reverse strand, counting down.
AGATCGCCTCGGCATGGTTTTCATGGTCATTTGTCACTGTTTCGCAATCAGTTAAAGATAGTTTTCGGGATCAGTTTGAGACTTTCTTCGGTTTGAAATAAAGATTTAATGGGAATCAATTTTCAATTTATATAAAAATAGTTTTGAATGGATCCCGTAAACAATCAAGAAATGTGCTTGTATAGTTTCAAATTTATCCTGAAATTACTTTGAAAGAATTACGAAATTATCCCAAAATAATCGCGAAAACAATAAAGCCGAATGGTTCTTTGGAAACTCTAAAATATTTTCCAAAATGATTCAGAAATGATGCTGAAAAAGACTCAAATCGATCCCGAAGACAGTCCCGAAATGCTCCTCAAGTGATCTCGAAATAGTGCTGAAATCATATAGAAAGAGTCCAGAAATAATCACAAAATGCTACTGAAAACAATCTCTAAAGTACCCCGAGACCAATACTAAAACGGTCCTGAAGTGATTTCAAGCTCGCCAATGATCCCGAAATGATATTGCAAGAGAAGAAAATTTCGAAATGGTCCCGAGGTGACTTTGAAGTAATTCCAAAATGAGAATGCCAAAATTATTCCATAATGATCCCGCAAACAATCCCGAAATCATCTCGAAACGAATGCCGAAAACAATACCTAAATGGTCTTATAGTAATCCCGAAAAACAGACGCCAAATGACCCGGTTCTGAAACTATCTCGTTATCGTTGCAAAAACAATACCACAATGCTGCCGAAATGGTTCTGAAGTTATTCGAAAATAGTTCTCAAATAATAATGAAATAATGCTTAAATGGTACAGAATCGATTCCGTAAACGATTCCGAAATACTTGTCCTTAATTGAAACGACCACGAAACCAATACCCAAACTATTATAAAGAAATTCGGAAGTAGTCCTCAAATGACTCTGAATTTATTCTGATTTTTTTCCGAACACACTCCTGAAATGGCTTTATATACCCAAAAATAACGAAATGGTTTTGACACCCGCAATATTCAGTTGTGATGTCCAATCATCAATGAACCGTTCCTGAAATGATCCTTAAATGATGAAGAAAAGCAGGCCCGAATAGTTGGCTAACCTCCATAAAATTGGGTTTTCTTACTGCAATAAATTTTTATGATGCTCTTGATTAAGAACTAATTATAAAAACAAAATACTACTTTGAATTTTATTTATGATTTTAAAAGTCATTTTTAACTTTTATGTTTGACTTTTGTAAAAAAAAATCCATTTTTAAGCATTAGTTCTGACTTTTATAATACAAGTTAATTTTTAAGTGTTATTTTGAATTTTTATAAAAAATCAGCTTTTGCCTATTAGTTGTTGACTTTTAGAATAAAGCAACAACTAAAAATGTAAGGCGCGATAACCCTCGAAGAGATCTTAGGTCGAGCTTCTCTTCCAATTTGCGTCGTTCACCTTTTAATTTTTCCTACAAATTGGCTGGGCGGGATCTACTTGTATTATGCCGACTCCGAACGGCATCTGCAAGGCAGATGAGTTTTCACTGAGAGCTTTTCATGGCAGAAATACACTCGGAGTGCTTGCCAAACACTACCGAGGGAGCGACCCCGCTTAGAAATATTTTCTTCTAATTGAAAAACCTTGCTTCTAAAATTTTGATGTTGCTTTGCCCGAGGCGTGAACCCAGGATCTTCGGTGTGACAGGCGGAGCACGCTACCATCACACCACGGCGGCCAAGTCACAACTATTTATAAAATATATGTATGTAGCTTGATTCACCTCCGAGAAGATCTAGGCTGTGCTTCTTTTGCTCGCTTTTCAGTTTTCCCCCACATTTTTATGCCGGCACCGACATCTGCAAGCGAACGAATTTGCACGGTGAAGCTTTTCATGGCAGAAATACCAAACCCCGCTTAGACAAGTTTTTGTCTAATTAAAAAACGTTGCTTTGCCCAAGATTTGAACCCAGGACATTCCTGTGGCAAGTGGATCACGCTACCACCACTTTTTACATTTATGGTAAATGGCAAAGAATAACTGATAAATTTTTAATTTTATTATAAAACACATAACCTCTACTATCCCTGATGTATACTGCCATTCTGCTGCGCTCATCTTATCTTTGCTTGATTTATTTTGATTGTAACGTTTTGGTTTCCAATAAACGCTATGATGACTTGCTTGCCATAATAACATGCAACCAGAGCTGGGCATTATTCGAACAAATTTTAATAAATAAAATAAATGTAAGCGCGATAACCTCCGAAGAGATCTAAGGCCGAGCTTCTCTTCAATTTGCGTCGTGCTCCTCTTGATATTTCCCTACAAATTGGCCGGACGGGACCTACATGTTTTATGCCGACTCCGAACGGCATCTGCAAGCAGATGAGTTTTCACTGAGAGCTTTTCATGGCAGAAATACACTCGGAGCGCTTGCCAGACACTGCCGAGGGGCGACCCCACTTAGAAAAATTTTCTTCTAATTGAAAAACCTTATTTCTAAAATTTTTATGTTGCTTTGCCCGGGAGTTGAACCCAGGGCATACGGTGTGATAGGCGGAGCACGCTACCATCACACCACGGTGGCCCCCGAACAAATTTTTATTTAGATAATTAATCGACTATTCGACTATAATGCATTCAATAAACATTTGATAAATAACTTACTTCAAATACGGACGGAGTTACTCTTTAACATAAGTCCTGGCACCTGAATGTGGTTCTTCGTTTGGTCGTCAAACAATTTCTGGTAGCGCTATGGACACATTCAGTCTATGTGGAGACTTTATTGACCGACCAGTTTGACCTAACCTAACCTATTTTTAAATAATTGTCGATAATTTCAAAAACTAATAGCATACTCATTGAAATATAAAAAAATTAATTTTATGTGTGAAGCATATTTGAATAACAAGCAAAATAATTTGTTCGTCAGCCATATAAATCTTCGTTAAATAAACAAAATTATCTCTATTAGAATATATCGTACTAATCGGAAAAAAATTTTTGTAACTTTTATATGTTATTTGAATAAATTTTGCCGAACACTGCATGCAGGGATAGTGTTTTTAATAAAAACAAGTAAGGAAGGCCAAGGTCGGGTGTAACCGAACATTACATACTCAGTTGAGAGCTGTGGAGACAAAATAAGGGAAAATCACCATGTAGTAAAAGAACCTAGGTAACCCTGGAATGTGTTTGTATGACATGTGTATCAAATGGAAGATATTAAAGAGTATTTTAAGAGGGAGTGGGCCATAGTTCTATAGATGGACGCCATTTAGGGATATCGCCATAAAGGTGGACCAGGGCTGACTCTAGAATTTGTTTGTACGATATGGGTATCAAATGAAAGGTGTTAATGAGCATTTTAAAAGGGAGTGGGCCTAAGTTCCATAGGTGGAAGCCTTTTCGAGATATCGCCATAAAGGTGGACCAGGGGTGACTCTAGAATTTGTTTGTACGATATGGGTATCAAATAAAAGGTGTTAATGAGCATTTTAAAAGGGCGTGGGCCTTAGTTTTATAGGTGCACGCCTTTTCAAGATATCGCCATAAAAGTGGACCAAGGGTGACTCTAGAATTTGTTTGTACTATATGGGTATCAAATGAAAGGTGTTAATGAGCATTTTAAAAGGGAGTGGACCTTAGTTCTATAGGTGGACGGCTTTTCGGAATATCGTTATAAAGGTGGACCAGGGTTGACTCTAGAATGCGTTTGTACGATATGGGTATCAAATTAAAAGTGTTAATAAGGGTTTTAAAAGGGAGTGGCCCTTAGTTGTATATGTGAAGGCGTTTTCGAGATATCGACCAAAATGTGGACCAGGGTGATCCAGAACATTATCCGTCGGGTGCCGCTAATTTATTTATATATGTAATACCACGAACAGTATTCCTTCCAAGATTCCAAGGGCTTTTGATTTCGCCCTGCAAAACTTTTTCATTTTCTTTTACTTAATATGGTAAGTGTCACACCCATTTTGCAAAGTTTTTTTCTAAAGTTATATTTTTCGTCAATAGACCAATACAATGACCATGTTTCATCCCTTTTTTCGTATGTGGTATATAATTATGGCATTTTTTTCATTTTTCGTAATTTTCGATATCGAAAAAGTGGGCGCGGTCATAGTCGGTTTTCGGCCATTTTTTGCACCAATACAAAGTGAGTTCAGATAAGTACGTGAACTAAGTTTAGTAAGGATATATCGATTTTTGCTCAAGTTATCGTGTTAACGGCCGAGCGGAAGGACAGACGGTCGACTGTGTATAAAAACTGGGCGTGGCTTCCACCGATTTCGCCCTTTTTCACAGAAAACAGTTATCGTCCTAGAATCTAAGCCTCTACCAAATTTCACAAGGATTGGTAAATTTTTGTTCGACTTATGGCATTAAAAGTATCCTTGACAAATTAAATGAAAAAGGGCGGAGCCGCGCCCATTTGGAAATTTTCTTTTATTTTTGTATTTTGTTGCACCATATCATTACTGGAGTTGAATGCTGACATAATTTACTTATATAATGTAAAGATATTAACTTTTCTTTTAAAATTTGACTTTACAAAATTTTTTTTTAAAAAGTGGGCGTGGTGGTTCTCCGATTTTGCTAATTTTTATTAAGCATACATATAGTAATAAGAGTAACGTTCCTGCCAAATTTCATCATATCTTCAACAACTGCCAAATTACAGCTTGCAAAACTTCTAAATTACCTTCTTTTAAAAGTGGGCGGTGCCACGCCCATTGTCCAAAATTTTACTATTTTTCTATTCTGCGTCATAAGTTCAACTCACCTACCAAGTTTTATCGCTTTATCCGTATTTGGTAATGAATTATCGCACTTTTTCGATTTTTCGAAATTTTCGATATCGAAAAAGTGGGCGTGGTTATAGTCCGATATCGTTCATTTTAATAGCGATACCAAATTTTATCGAGATACCTCAAAATTTACTCAAGTTTCGTGTTAACGGACAGACGGACGGACGGACATGGGTCAATCGAATTTTTTTTCGATACTGATGATTTTGATATATGGAAGTCTATATCTATATCGATTCCTTTATACCTGTACAGCCAACCGTTATCCAATCAAAGTTAATATACTCTGTGAGCTCTGCTCAACTGAGTATAAAAATTGTATTAAGCCCACTGTACTTATGCGCGTTGTGGCCGATTTCGTTCGAAAATATTTTGCTGCAAATGATGTGTTTCGGCTTAATGATTAGTTCTTTGCTTGCTTAGCGGCTGCCGCTGATTTCTCATACATCATGTCAAATTCATTGATTTCCCGACCCACAAATTGCGCCACTAGCGAGTCATCAACTCACTAATACAAATGCACATTGTGACATCCTCAAAATGATTACGTGTGAGTAATCATAATAGAAATTGCAATTACAAAAAAATCCTATAGTAAAAAACAATTACATACATACACACTTATATGCATACAATTCTAGAAAAATTGAAAATTTAGCTCGATTATTATTTTTGTAGCTCCTCAAAAGAATCCCTGGATTTTGCAAAGCAAGTTTATGCCTCTTTTGATTTTTTTTCTTTTTAATTTTATTTTATTTTATTTTATTTTTATTTTTTTTAGTTCAAAATTGCACGGTGCATTTAGAATTTCGATTTAATGAAAAATAGCATTTTCTAGTTGTAATGCCAAAATCGAGTGGCACGAGCATGAGTGCCATGAATATCATTTGATTGATTTGCGCCAATTGCGTATACGAAAATTATAATTTTTTTCAACGTCTCGCTTACTATTTTTTGTCGCATTAAAATTTTGTGTCTAAGTCAATGCGTTTTCCGTTGATGACTCAAACCACAAAAGATATTCAAAAATTTGAGTTGCCGTTTATTCTAGGCTTCAATAATTTATAGACGCCATTTTTCGTGTAAACTGTGGAAATGTCGGAATGGACTCCTTCAAATATGGATCCCGCAACTTTTTTTAATGTAGTAATCCCATAGCCTACAAAATGCGCGCGGTTCAGGTTGCTTAAGCATGTCTGAATCAGTAACATCTTCTTTTTCCACGCTACCTTATGCAAAGATTTCGTACAAATCTCTTGCCCGATTTGTAACATACTACTTTTAAGTTGATCCTACAAATCGGCGTAATCTACATTTTTTGTGCCGGCTCCAAACGATATTCGCAAGACAGACTAGTTTATGCTTTGAGGCTTTTCATGGTTGAAAAAAAAGCTCGGAGGGCTTCGAATTTATAAAACTTTTTCTCAAATATTTTGATTTTACTTAGAGCCTTCGGCGATGTGACAAGATCATAATCTCCCAGTTCGTCTTACGAACTGCAAAAATTGTGAAGGTGATATACTCCAGCGACATTCATCATAAGAAACTCTGGCATAAGCCTTAGCCACCTACTTTATGATATGAGGTCAGTTCCAGCAAACCCTGAAACGTATGTATCATGCTGCTGACCCACGCAACCAACAATGCTGGCTAACCAGGCCCTGCAAACAGGTTGGTCGAGACTACTACACTCAAAACTGAAACAACGCTTGCGACCCAGCTTTTCCTTTCTGGGGAACACGCGCCAAAATCTTAATCCCAATGCTAAAATCATGGATATAACCGTCTTCGTAAGACAAGACAACAAGCAAAACTCAGCGCCAGATAGAGCCTTTAAATATGAGCCACATGCGGCATTCATTAACCCGTGCAGTACAGTCCCAGGATAGCGGCATCGCCCTAATGAATACTATCTTAGATAGTCATGCCACAGTTGACCATTCAGGTGTTCCCAACCCACATATTAATACCTACATACATATTTCCTGCCATCTGTTGGCCCAGCTATAATCGCCCCGGCGTCACTGCGTAACCGACTTCAACGCTCACAACGACTTATTGCCTTTATGCCCGCTAGTCTGCAGTAGGGAGTTGTGCTTCTCTCAATCGTTCGCCTATTTGATTTCATACCTTGAAAAAGAGCTGACTGCTTGGGATTCGATAAACGAGGCTTTCCCAAAATTACGGATTCGATCAATTTCGTTCACTTTCTACCCCCTTTTCCCTTCAATGTAATATCGAATTAACGTGATGACCTCAAGGTGGAACTCATTATTAATAAATTGATCAACCAACCAACACGGATCAAATAGGTAAAGCTTCCAACGACCTGCGACTTGTATGTTGACCTAGGAAAGTTACTATCAACGGTCGAATGCCTGCAATCCATAAATCATATAGCATTTTGCTGCTGATATTCGGGCCCGTTCCACCACTACCAAAGTGTTTAAGGAAGCCAACAATGCTGATTCTATATTTTGCAGTTGAGGGAACTAGTTATTTAACAGTCCGGTCCTCGCGGCATTCAGACTGCCGAAAGCTTTTCGCACGGTTTATCACGCCTTCTCTCTTAAGCCATAGTTAGTTTCCCGCGAAACAAGAAAGAAGCATCTAACTCAGGATAAATTATTTAAGGCGTGCTAAAGGGTGGAACAGGATGTTAATAGTATTGTTAACTTTGAACAAATCGAAGGTCTGTTTCCACCGAAAGGAGGTTTTTTTTTGCTTAGCATATGAGTTCAGTTTTTTTAAGTACAATTTTCAGTTCTTATTCCGTTTGGACATTATCTTAGACACTTGGCCTTTTTCCTTCCTTTTATTCTTTCTGCACTGAAAGAAATGGTGCTAGTAAAATTAACAAATCGGTTCTGTTGTTCTTGACTTAACGGAGATTCCGTGAAATTGATCGAATTATAGTTATTTCGACCAAGTTCTTTGTCAAGCGAACAAATTAGTTTAGTCATTTCACCAGAAGAGAAATTGTCGCTCTTTAGTTAGCAAAATTCTGTAAAATTGACAGATTCATAATCAATCTAACTGATTTTTCTGTTAACACAACTGATCCCACTGGTCATTTCAACAGCGAACCACAGTCAATGCATGGATTTCAAAGAGAATTTTATGCTCACTGCGCTCTCTACTTTGCACTTATGACGATGGTGCCACTTGTTAAAAAAAACACCAACAAATCGAAAAAAAACGCACACAAATTGGGAAAACTACAAAAAACTAGTTTTTCGGTTATCAATACAAAACGAAAAAACCCTTTTTTGAATTTACTATGCATAACACTACAAAAAATTATGCGATACCGGAACACCTATTTATAGGCTACAATTTTGCAACTTCTCATCCAAGCGAAATGAAAAATGCACACCTCTTCTTGCAAAAGTTTTGTTTGAACGAACAGGCTTTTTCCAAAGTTAGTAACATTTTGTTCAAGATTTTACGAATTTTCACTCACGCGAACGAATCTTATAAGATAATAAAAAACATCCTTTTTTAATGTTGATGTTTCCGACAGCATAAAAGTTTGAGTTGTTTTGGAACCGTTTCAACTTAGAGTGTTACGAGAATAAACTTGCCGAATTACATGTAAAGTAACCCGAGTGGTGAATTACTTTCTCGCGATTTGATTCTTTACTTTTCTATAACTTACAAGTTCTCTATTTAAAATGTGATCTCAAACATCTATATACAAGTTTTGTTCGAAACAATCAAGTGTGGCAACTGTATATGCGAGAGAAGAAAGTTCAAAACTATAAATTACATAAATTATAAAAACTAAATTTGGTGAAAGTGCGTTTAATAAAACAAAGTAATAAAGTGTATAATGTTTAATGTGTGCCAGCATACTTAATGTACGCCCAATTGAAGTTCGGTTAGTAAGTACATATAGATGTATGTACATATGTATTTATTTGTCCGACTTTTGTTCTAAATTCAAAGAAAATGGAAACATTTTATATCAAATGAGCGTGCACAAATATAAATACAATTATAATATAACAATATGGTGGACATTTTTGAAGAAAAAGTTGAAATAAAGTTTAACAAACGGTGCAGTGCCGTTATGTTCGCTAGAGCATGTACTAACGCATGTCTGAATATGTACATATGTAGCAAACATGCGTATTTACATATGTATTCACATATTTACGTATTTACATATATGGCAACATACTTTCGTACAAAGTTGTCGATGGTAATTAGGAACAACTTTTGTTTATTTGAGTTCAGATTTAAGTTATTATTTTAATTAATATTACTAAATATAACAATAAAATCATTAGAAATGAAATGTACTTATGTGTAATTTATACAAATAAAAGAGAAAACTACGTATGTTTAAATATATATTTATCCGGCTTTTATTTTTTCCACGGGTATTAATGTAGAAAATGCCGAAATATATGTTCAATAGATTTCACTGGTAGTGTCATTTCGCCAATAAACTCTGTTAATTTAACAGTTTACGCTGGTTATTTCTAATGAACAAAAATCTCTGTAATTTCTACGGCTTTCGCTGTTAGGCTCATGTTAACATTAAATCTTTTAATTTAACAGTTTGCACTGGTAATTTCAAAAGAACAGAAATGCCTTTCATATTAGCAGTTTTGGTTGGTATTCTTAGAGTGACAGTAATAATTGTTAATTTAACAAAACTATGGGTAAGTATAATGAAACAACTTTTTTTGTTTATTTGACTACTAAAACGGTCAATTACGAATCAACAATTTGTGCGCAGTTGATCAACATCTTGTTGCGATGGATAAAAACTTACAGAAATTTCGGTTGAATTGATCCGTATTTCGGTTGATTTTACCAGTCTTTTTCTTTCAGTGTAACTAACTTCTTACGTCTTCGCTTCTTAAAATTGTTTTCCGAGTATATATTAGAATTTCGAAGTGTCCGTACAGGGTTTTACACGGAGTGAATACAGCATCTCGGTCTTCAGTTTAAATTCAACTACTAGGCATTATACCCGTCTTTTACATATGGTAGGACAAGTTTGCAACGCGATACGAATTCAACTTGAATGTCAACTCCTTAGCCTCTCAACCGCTCCGAAAAATATTAACAAAACTGCGACCTGAGTTGCATTCAAACTCAATTCAGGTACAGATTTTGAAGGAATGTTTACTGTTTATTGGAAGAGTAGCAGGAAAAGCCGGGGAAAAGTAAAGGAAATCGTCGTAAAGGAAGGGAGAGACCAATATTTAGAGGTGAAATGATGACCAGGATAACTCACTAATAAACAATTCTTTCTTGTACAAAATGAGCAAACTCTTTTTAGTGAAAACTTAGTGAAGAGATAAAAGAAAATAACGGAACGAATGCGTAAAGTTTTTTGCATCTAAAAATTAGTTCGTGTTCGAAAATTCGAAATTATGTATAATAAATTAACCAAAAATATGCGCAGAATTCTTATAATCTCATAAAACACAAAATTCATGCTGACGAAAAAAACAAGAAGCAAAATACTGAAATTCACGAGGCAAAAAAGCACAAAGTTAAGCAGCGGGAGCACAAATACATGGAAATTGTTATATTTTTATATAAAAATATGAATAAATAAGAAATGATGTTAATTTGCAACGTAAAAAGTCATAAAGTCGGCGGCAGCAGCAGCAACCACACAACTACAACAACCTATGCCAAGCCCTCAGTAATCACAATAGTAGCAGCAGCAACACCTAAAGAGCACCACAGGCATTTGAAGCTATTAAACATAACGTTGGCAGCACTGGCAGCAATAAAAACGAAACAGCACTGGGCAATGCGACCGCAAACTTCCCTAATTCATAAATATCGAATATTAGCTAAGCATTTTTTTTTGTTCCGCATATTTGTGCATGTGTGCGTAAATGAGTGCGCGTGTATATCTGTGCTAATTGTGACCAATACAAGGGCAATATCGATGTGGATTTTTCGAAGATCCATCGCCGCTGATAGCTGGCATGTGCTGGTACACTACATAGATATTAAATGCTGCTGCTAATGTAGCGTTGTTGACGCTAACGTTGAGCGTGTACGTCTTTGAGTGAAAGACACTGCTGATGATTGTTGGTGGTGCTGCGCAATCGGAGGCGCTAATGATTGTTGATGGCCTTAATTTCGATTTGGAATCAAAAAAAGCTCACTTGGAAACGGAACGTCAAAACGCGTAGACGACAAGCGCCGAACGAGTTGTCGTTGATAGTGCTTAGAAATTAATTAGTTTTTATTTTTAATATTTAAAGAAGTACAAGGACCTCGCAAGTCTCTCAATAAAAAAGGAAAACAAACAAAAATTTTGTGGTGCAGTTTTTTAAAAGTGTGCTTTCGACAATAAAACAAAAGCGGAAACGCATAAAAAAGACAAAAAACGTATAGAAAAAATATTGGTTAAAAAAAAATAAAAATAAAAAAAAATTAAAAATAAGTGTGAGTTATCCTTTGGATACGCGTATGTGAAATGTGCGCTTCATTTCGAAGGATATATGGAGTTGTTGCGAAAAATCATAAATTATTAAATAGCACTATGAAAAAATTTTAAAATTATTAAGCAATAAAAGGTTTTAAAAAAATTGTTAAAATTTTTAAGCAAAAAAATTTCTCCACTCCACATATTCTTCCGAAAACTGGCATGCACGCAACTAATTCCTCGCTGTTTTTAATTTAACTCGCGTTGTGTCTTTATGCAAAAAACAAAAATTTATATCAATGCTAATTTTTGTAATATATTGTATCGTTAATGTCAATTGTTATAAATTTTAAGTGTCTTTATTTCCAAATTTTGTGTGTGTGAAAAAATCGCATTATAACAAAAACGCAACAACGCAAATAACTTATTTTCAATTATAAAAAAAACAATACGCAAAACTATCTTTTATAATAAAAAAACTAAAAAATAATCCAACACAATTAATTTGGCTTTCAAATCAAATAAAAAATGCAATTCAGCTGGTTGCCAGAAAAGAAAGAAGCTCCCGAAGCTACTTGGGAAGAGTTTACATATTTCTATCGTCCTAACTACTATAAGATAACTGTATCAGAACGCGATCATTACGAACCGCCCAACGTATACTTCAATGAAACGATCATAGCGGAGAATGAGGAAATAAACGATCGTGACTTCTTGCCGTTAAATTTCTTATCTTCATTCTACATTATAACGCATCAAGGTAATAAACCAGTTAATTGACCACTTCCTATACACCCAGAAATAGTCCGCACAGTACTCATGGTAAAAAAAGGGATTTTGGAGCACTTAACTTACCCTTGAAACTGGACTCTAATTCTCAGATTTATAAAAAACAACTAAAGGTGTCTAAGTTCGGGTTTAACCGTCCCTTATATACTCAGCGTGAGCTTCAATTGTACATTTCATTTCAGATAAATTACTTTTCTTCATAACACGTGGCACCGCCCGTTTAAAAAAAATGTCTCTCCATTTCCACTTACAATAAAACTTGATAAGTGAAGTATCATTGATTCAAAACAATTTTTTGCTAAGTTATAGCTTATTATTCTAGTCTACGACCCTTTTAAACTTGTATTTATATTTAAGCTGCCGTGGTCTTTAACCGATCCCGTCCATTTTTACTAGAAATATTTCCTGCTTTAGCGAAAATTTGTGTATCAAATTGTATTACGATCCGTTAATTTTTCTTCGAGTTATGGCTCCCGAAACATAGAAAATTGCTTAGCCATAAAAGAGGCGGTGCCACGCCCATTTTTTTAAATTTGAAGTTTTTCCTTTTTATTGTTATAAATCCACTTGGAAAATGAAATACCATTGATATAAAGCTCTTCTTTGCAAAGATATAGCTTATTTTATTCGTCCACGACCCTTTCAAAAATCTTTTATATAAAAGTGGGCGTGGTCCTTAACCGATTTCGTTAATTTTTCTTCAAAGCATTCCTTATAGTAAAGGCAACCTCTCTGCCGAATTTTGTTACGATAGGTTTAACGATTTTTGATTTATGATTAATAGTATTTCTAAAATTGATTTTATCACAAGTGGGCGGTACCACGCCCATTTTAAAAAATGTTTTTCAAATTTTTATCAAGAGTCCCAATATCAGTTCACACGCCAAATTTCAACATTCTAGGTGTATTATTTACTAAATAATCAGGATTTTTGTGTTTTCCAAAATGTTATATATATAAAAAGTGGGCGTGGTTATCATCCGATTTCGCTCATTTTCAATACCAATCTATTCTGAGTCCAGATAAGCTCGTGTACCAAATTTGGTGAAGATATCTCAATATTTACTCAAACAATATTTGCAATTTTGCTCAAACAAATTTTTTTCCATGCTGATGATTTTGATATCTATATCTATCTCGATTCCTTTATACCTGTACAACCAACCGTTATCCAATCAAAGTTAATATACTCTGTGTAGAAAGCACTCTGAGTATAAAAAAAAGACATGCAAATACACATAGCAGGATGACTAAAAAAGGGCACACTGGGGGATGTTACAGTGCCTAGACACTTGAGAAAATTCGTACATACATATGTACTAAGTTTCTTACAGCAGTAAGTTTACCTTAACTAGAATAAAGTTTAAAGATTATGTTTTATCAGGGTACAAAGAACACACAAGACAAGTTACATGTAAGGATGATGTCGAATAAAATAAAAAGGTAACAAATAAAATAATAAGGCTCAACAAAAAACCTCTACATTATTTATGTTGTATAGAGGAATATACCAACAATGAACAGGAAGGAACTAAATGTGGACAAGCCGGAATGATTGCGAAGTCTCAACGTCATTCGGATCATGTTTTAGATAGGAAGCGAGCTAGCTTCCTTCTCAAACTAAACCAATTTACGGGGGTAGCAAATGTGAACGTCTTCAGGAGTCACTAAGGTGACTAAGTTCAGGATCTTGTGCATTTTATAATGTGCTTTTATGCTATAGTAATTATTTCCCGAAAATCGTGAGCAAAGTTTTTGTTTGAATATGCAGTATTTGTCACAAAGACATATAATTGAAAACTTTCTAGACGATTGACAATTTAATTTATGAATACAGTGGCCAAAAAACTAGTATCAAACAACAAATAAGTGCTAGGTATAAGATGAGTATCACCTCTTGGTCTCCAGCGATATGGACGCTGTATAAAGTAGGATGTCTCTGTAGACTTTTCGCTATCCCCTCGTCAATTGAGCAGCAATATATTACTCTAGACAGAAGAGTTGATGTCACTCTAGAAAAAAGAGAAGGGTACTGTGGCCGGTGATGCTCCAACAAAAAGCAAGCAAGAGTAGTTATGGGGACCTCCCATAGAAGCTGGAGCTGTCGTTGGGTGCGCAACCATCCTTTTAATTCCAAAGTGAAAGCAACGCCCCAAACACTCATGTCGCATCGGTCCAGCCTTATTGAAGGGCAAAGCTCTACTAGAAAAGAATAAGAAGACAGCCGAGTGATGCCCTTAGCGGGTTAAGGGGCTTCGACAATTGTTTCTGAGACAGTCGGGCTAGTAACAGAAGGTGCTAATACCAGACCTTCCCGAGCTCATATACGGAAAAGGACTGCCTTAAACGGCAACACTCCCCTAAACCTTCGGGAAGTATTTTTGCAAGTACAACATAAACCACAACCGCTGAGTATTTATTGTAATGTGACCCACCAGCGCATAATTGCTTCCAGTCGTTAACGTTGGAGGCGGCACGCTCGCTTGGGGCGTAATAATCTCTCGGGCGTGAATAGTATGACCATGTAAGTTGAAAACAACTTTAAAGATCTTTATGATATGGTCTCGCGGGCATTAACTTTCTATAATTTTTCGCATGTCGCCTATTTGTCCTCTTTTCTGGAAGAGGATAGTAAAGAGTACCACAGTTGCATGTAGGTAGGTGCTAAAATGACGAAAATCTCTGAAATTCCACCCGTTGACCGAAATAAACGACCAGCTTTCGTAATAGCGTTTATAAGTTCATCTTAAGCTTGTTTTCCGGTGAACTGGACGTTTTGCTTCTTGTTTGCGCCGATTTCTAGAGTGTTCAGAAAACAATTTACAATTTTTTTGTTTTTGCTTATTTTCATAAAATTTTATTTTTTTAAGTGAAGTATTGACGGCTCTGTCTAGAACGTCTCTGCAGTATTGAAATGCAATCATTGCTTTGCAATTTAGTAAATTTGAACTACGGAGTTTTGAGTAGCGTATTTGCAATGACGTACCAAATGCATGGCCGTATATTTTGTTTGTGTAGTTTAAACATTTACTAGACTAGTTTGCAAATGCAATGATACTAGACCATTTGCAAAAAATCCTGAACTCCCTTAGCTTCGACGATGGTATTTACTAAAAGGTTTCCTCTTCAGCATCTATTAGTATGAGGAGAACATTTACCGACATCCAGAACTGCCGAAAAGACGATTAAGATTTCTGGACGCAAGGTTTTCCGATTGTCCACCGGAGGTAAAAATTATATCTTTCGCTACTACGCAATGATCATTTGCTATGAGGCGATGCAATACTATTCGCACTTGGCACTTATAAGAAAAGAGGTTGTTGATGATGAACAAGAAAAGAATACTGAAAGAGGCCGCATGAAACAAATCCAAATGAGGGAAACTCAAATTTCAGGCAGGACAGTAAGCGGTTGTCCTCGTGCTTTGTTGATTGTAATTGCAAAAGAAAGGCGTACAGGAAACTGTGAGCGCTTAAAATTGAATGGCAAATCTGTAGGAATCATTGGGATTCGTGGTGTGAGCACATCTTCACCTTTGCTTTTACCGCTGTTGATTGTTGCTTCGATTACATTCGGCATTAATTTCTTAACGCAAAGTCTGGTCCAATTGCACAATTTTGGTGGGTCTAAATTCCGAGGAAGCATGATTGGTGAGCCAATTTTCAAAGTAATATAGCGTGACTAGGTGGTTCTATGAGTTTAGAAATTCAATTGGATAATTCACAATTTGATCTTTTATCTGTAACTGTGTCGATCGATTTATATTTCGTCACTTCACCAAGAATTTGGTTTTGAATGCGATCATTGATTTTGTTAACATGATCATTTTAGGGAGCTAAGATTGCTCGTTCGCATAGCCAAAAAGATTTCAATTTAATATTCTTAATTCTGAAATATGAATAACCTTCGTCTTGGTCGAAGGAACCTATAGCCAAAATTTGGCGATGATTGAAGTGGGGAAATACGTTTCCATAGGGAACACACACACAGAATTTGATTTTTATATATATAGATGTAGATAGAGTGAAGCTAACAAATTTTTTTTAACGGCGGCAGAAAACGTCCAAAAGGAATAACAGCCAAACTCAACAATGCAGTCAAGTTTGTGCGGCAGCCATAGTTCTGAAAAATCCCATTTTTAAGGAATGTGCCACGCCCCTTTTTTCCAAATTCCACATTTTACTGGAGGTGTTAGGTTAACGTCATATAGCTCCTTACCAATTTTCATTATCCTACCATTACTACATCCAGAGATATGCAGTATGATATATTCCATTTGTATGGGATTCCACATTTTCTTGGTGGTGTTCAGAGTTATGCAGTACCAAAGATTCCATTTGTATGAGAGTTGCCACGACCCTTTTATATAACGAAATTATTTTAAGCTTAAAACCTTCGTGGTGATCGAAGGAACCTATAGCCAAAATTTGGTGATGATTGAAGTGTGGGAAATACTTCTCCATAGCGAGCACACACACACACACAGAATTTGAATTTTATATATGGGGTATTCCATCCCATTTCGACCAATTTTGAACCCGACCCCTTTAGAATTGGCTGAAAGTTTTTCTTCTTTTTCTAGCTGACGAAAGACGTTTTTCAGAATTTTTTCAAATTTTTTCATCCAACTCAAAAAAAGTTATGAATTTAAAAAAAAACACCGTTTTTGTTTTCAAAATGCTATAACTTTTTCAAAAATTGACCGTTTGTGATCTTTTTTTTTAAATTTGTTTTTAAATTTGTTTTTAAATGTACTTTTCTGAAAAAATACAAAAAAATTTTTAAAGTTTTTTTTTAATTTTTCAGTTTTTCGAGATTTTTCGAATTTCGCCATTTTTTTTTCTCATAAAAAACTTCAATCAATTCTGCAATCATCCCCACTAATCCCGGGGTGGGCCGATTTTTTTTATATTTCTTTTTTATTTAATTGAAAAAAATTGTATCAATTTTATTTATATAACAAAAAAATGTAAGAAAATGATTTTTACGTATTCTTGTCTTTATATATTATGGTAACTATAATTATGTTTACTGTGTCAGTCATAAATCCTGGTTATTTTGATCGTAGATTACCATAATATATAAAGAAAAGAATACTTAAAAATCATTTTCTTACATTTTTTTGTTATATAAATAAAATTGATAAAAAAATTTTTATTTTTGCAATTTTTATAAAAAAAAATAAAAAAAAATAGGCCCACTCCGGGATTAGTGGGGATGATTGCAGAATTGATTGAAGTTTTTTATGAGAAAAAAAAATGGCGAAATTCGAAAAATCTCGAAAAACTGAAAAATTAAAAAAAAACTTTAAAAATGTTTTTGTATTTTTTCCGAAAAGTACATTTAAAAAAAATTTAAAAAAAAAGATCCCAAACGGTCAATTTTTGAAAAAGTTATAGCATTTTGAAAGCAAAAACGGTGTTTTTTTTTAAATTCATAACTTTTTTTGAGTTGGATGAAAAAATTTGAAAAAATTCTGAAAAACGTCTTTCGTAAGCTAGAAAAAGAAGAAAAACTTTCAGCCAATTTTAAAGGGGTCGGGTTCAAAATTGGTCGAAATGGGATGGAATACCCCATATATAGATAATCGTCTTTGAGCTAAGCTATGTTACTCATGCGCCATGGCATTTACGATTTTTTGTCATACTACTAGAGTTCTTCATATCTCGGTCGTTACTTCGTTAGGCAGTGTTTCTATAGAATTATCGAGTAATATTTTTTTTTATTAAAACGAAACACATAAAAAACGACGCCGCTCCGCTAACGAATCAACAAGGGAGGTGTGAATGGTGCTTTTATTAATTGGGAAAAACGTTTTTTTTTCTTCCAAATGCACTTATTAAATTTTACCCTCAATTTAAAGACTTAGTATGCTCCTTTCATCCAATTTTCAAAACCCATTAGAAGGCATATTAAAAATTTAATTCTAATTAACATTAAATCAAGTGTGACTAGAGAAATGCTCAGTCAATTTGAAAACAATTTTCATGTTGAGTGAGTATAAAAACGAGCAAAAAAAGTTAGCAACAACAAAATATAAAATGTAAAATATTTTGTGCAAGATTTTTGCACATACCATGAGTTTAACAACAACAATGCAATGTTCAAAGTAATCTACTACATTACGCAAAAATCACTATGCGTTGTTAGTAGACAAAAAAAAAGTAAAAAAAAACGGCACGAGTGCCACTTGGCAGTGCAAGTAGATTGGCTGCGAGCAGAAATGAAATTCGTTTTTAGAATATCTTTTTAGCAAATGATAATTCAAACTGATGACTGATAATATGCTGAATATTGACGTGTGTCTATTTGGAAAGTGATTTATTATATTTGAAGGGGAACAGCAACACCAGTGCTATTTCTAAAGAAGTGGATTGGCAAATTTGGAAAAGGTTGAAATAGCTTCGAAGCGCCAGCGATATGGATGAGGAGGTCCAGCTTGAATGTAGTAAAATCAATCGAGTTTTACAGTTGCTAACAACAATATGGAAGCCTAGTCATATGAAAGTACTACAACGTGTAAACAACTAAACGTGTAAAGTACTAAACGGTAAAAGTCTATATATACGGGGCTTCCTATATATATATCATATCGCGGCTATCTCATGTCCTTACGACACATACGAGATTCTTATTGAATTAGTGATTTTCGTTCGTCGAGTGAGGTATACTCTGCCCAAAGTAGCACTTGTAGGCGAGAATGATTCTTCTTTGAATTCCAAGGCTAAGATTGTTAACTCTGGCCTCCACTTAAAAGAATTTCTTTAAATGTATATCTTTCCTTCGTTCACTTGTATATTTCGACGCAATTATCAAGGTCAATGAAATCAAAATCGTCAACATACGCCAGCAATATAACGCTCTTGTAATATATTTAGCTCTTCCGCTACAACAATTTCGACAGCATCAGGCTAAAGAAATCGGCGTAGAAAGTCGTAATGTCTAAAGCTTCGTTTGGATTGAAATGGCTCAGAAAGGTCCTTCTTAAAACTTAGAGATCCGCTGCTGTTGCTCAATATCATTTTGCTAAGCTTTTCGGGGAGGAAGAACTTAGACATGGCGTTTAGATTTTCTTATTAAATATCTTCTCAAGAATTTAGAATATCATGAATATACCATAAGTAGTAGATTTAGCACATCGAAGGACCCACTAACATTGTATGGATGTTGTTGTTGTATTAACGATAAAGACGCTCCCCGAAGGCTTTGGGGAGTGTATCGATGTTGATATTCCTTTGCCGGATATAGATCCAATTCCTTTCGGTAACAAAGCACCATTAAGGTACTAGCCAGACCATCTCGGGAACGATTAATATTACCACATTAAACCTTGTAGGCCTTACGGCCAAAGCCTCGCCTGCTAAATATGTGTATGAGACATTCATATTTGTAACAGGATTCCTCCCGCGTAGGTGAGGTTTGGAAGCTTTGAAGCTATAAAGCTTTGTATTGCGCTTATCAACCCCTTGAATTATCTGGATCGTGATCGTAAACGAACCACTCCCATATCTCGAAAACATTGGCTGCCAATTGGCGGCTTATGCTGGTGATCTGAAAATTCTCAAGAGGGGAAAATTACCGAACACCCTTCAGGAACGTTTTCCGGGATATCTGTATACGGCGACTAGACTGAATGTTGTGAAGTAGCTGTAAGTCCTTATAAAACCGAGCTGGTTCTATTTACGATAAGGTACAAACTTCATGTATTCAGGCCACCCTCCATTGCCGGAGTATCGCTGATACTGTCGTATATGATTAAATATCAATCCAACTAATTAAGAAGACAGAGGCAGGAAATACTAAGATACCTGGTACTGCTGCTATGCTGACTCTCTCCAGAGGCGGGATGATATAATAGACAAGCCAATCTTCCTCTATAGAATGTTCTTTTGGTACGAGACGGTTTTCTGTCAAGAACTCGGATTAGCCGGAAGTTTAGGGCGAACGATCACTGCAGCGTCTTTCTAGCGAAAAGTCGATAAAGCTTATCTGGGACATATCGACCTCCTTGGAATTTGGCATGCACATCTTTTAGACAGAACAGGTATGTGTGAATTGGGGATGGTGGCCAATAGGGACTTTCAAATACCTCTGGCTACTGGCAGTTTGCTCCTTAGTGGAAGGGCCACCGATTATCTAAGCGAGCTCTGGATTGATATTATCTGCCAGGTATCGAGTTCTTTTGACCGGATGTTGATGCCAAAGCTCAACATAAGTACTAGTGTTTACTAAGGTCCATCTCATGAAGGTCTGTTGACGATGCACTGCCCGATGGAATCCAGGCAGTGGGCCTATGTACCATTGCACTAACCCTTAGATGTATTAGTTGCATGCAAACACAAGTGGTAATGCAACACGTCAGCCGGTTTCATGTACCGGAAGCAACTCGGAAATTTTTCGACCAAAGGCTATATCTTTTCAATGTAAGCTACCACAGGGCAACTTCAATAAGATCGATGAAAAATAAGCAGCGTTAAAAAGGATTAAAAATTATGAGCCTTTAAATACAATCAAATAAGATTTGCTCAAAACGCGAAGATAAATGGCATTTGCTTAAAAGCTTTCTTTTCTAACATATGTTTATGTCGTGTTTAGGAAGTACATTAGTAAAGAACGCATTATTGTAGCAATTTTATAGCATTCAAAGGAGGTCTAACAAATTTGCCGAAAACGGTCACTGCCTCGTTTCTTTTCATGTTTGGATGGGATATTGTTTTGTATTGCTTTATGCTTCTTCAATAAGAAATATTGCAGGCGCGAATGCAAGTCGGGAGAGAAAAAAACAAAAATATATCAAGTAAGGAGTGGTCTAAAGTCGCGGTGTAACCGAACATTATATACTAATCGTGAGCTTCAATTGTACAGTTCATTTCAGATAAATTACTTTTCTACATAACACGTGACACCGCCCATCTAAAAAAAAATGCGTCCCAATTTCCTCTTACAATAGCACTTGTTAAGTGAAATATCAATGATACAATACTGTTTTTCGCTAAGATATAGCTTATTATTCTGTCTGCGACCTTTTAAACATCCTTCACATATAAAAGAGGACGTGGTCTTTAACTGATTCCGTCCGTTTTTACTAGAAATTGTTTCTGTTATTAAGAAATAAGTTTACCCAGTTTTATCACGATCCGGTAATTTTTCTTCGAATTATGGCTCCCGAAACATAGAAAATGCTTAGTCATAAAAGAGGCAGTGCCAAGCCCATTTTCATAAATTTGAACTTTTTCCTATTTCATGTTATAATTGCAACTGGAAAAAAATATAATTGATATAAAGCTATTTTTTGCAAATATATAGCTTCTTTATTCATTCACGACCCCTTTAAAATCTTTTTATATAAAAGTGGGCGTGGTCCGATTTCGATAAGTTTTGTGCAAAGCGTTCCCTTATAGTAAATGCAAACTCTGCGCCGAATTAAGTTATGATGGTTTTGACGGTTTTTGATTTATGCTTAACAATATTTTTAAAATTGATTTTACCACAAGTGGGCCGGTGCCACGCCCATATTCCAAAATTTTGTGGGAATTTTCGTTTTGCGTCATAAAACCAATTCACCTACCATATTTCATTACCTTAAAGGTATTCGTTTTTAATTTAACTCATTTTTTCCGTTTTTTTTACATATTCGATATCAAAAAATGGGCGTGGTTATAGTCCGATTTCGCTTATTTTCAATACCAGATAAGCCCGTATACCGAATTTGGTGAAGATATCTCAAAATTTGCCCAGTTGTCGTGTTAACTTACGGACAGACGAACGGACGGACATGGCTAATCAAATTTTTTTTCGATACTGATGATTTTGATATCTCGATTACTTCATTGCTTCACTCTGTGTGCAAAGGACGGTGAGTATAAATATGTAAGAAAAACATAAAAAGTACACAAATCACGCATTTACATACAAGCATACATACACACCTATTTCTATAGCATTTAGAGCATTCGAAAAACTTGCACACCTTTTGAAGTTAAAAAACATAATTTACTATCGTTCAAGGCATTTTGCCGCTGCCGCTGGTCGCTGTGGCTGTTGCTGCCCACTCGTTGCAATACGCAATTTTCGCTTTTAATGAATCGTTTCGTTCACAACTTTGCTTGTTTGTAATTTAATTTGCTTATTTAACAAATATTCGTACATATGTATATAAAAAAATAATAATAAAAGGTCGCAAGAAATATTAAAACAACAACACTGGCAAAAAGTAAAATGGCAAAGCAAAGCAGCGCAGCGTTTCTCGATTTTATGGCAAACTTTGTCACGAGTTGTTTTGCGCTAAAATCAAATTTTTTATCCGATTCCTTCAAATTTCACGCATCACTGCTGCATTTGCAAATAAATTACAAGAATTTCGGGTGTCAGAGCAAGTGAAGTGTAAAAAAATTGTATAGAGCGGTGCATTGGTTTTATGCAACGATGCGTTTTATGTACGTAAAGGCGATTTTTTTTTATAAAAAAATGATTTGGCACTGTCGCCACCGCCGCATATGCCTTGGTCGTATGTCTGCATAATCATCAAAGCCAAATGTATGGGATGCATTGAAATGTACCCCGTAGAGATTATTTTGTGAATTTCCAGTGGAAATGTCGAACCGAAGCTTGGCCTAAATCTCCTCGGAAGTATATCGCGCCTTGTAGACATTTTGTTTACTAATCAAACTAATTAAGACAGAGTATATAAACTTTGGTAAACACAACGGTTGGTTGTAGAGGTATGAAGGAATCGAGATAGATATAGACTTCCATATATCAAAATCATTAGTAACGTAAAGAATTTGATTAAGCCATGCCCGTCCTTCCATACGTCAGTCCGTCCGTTAACACGATAACTTCAGCTGTAGTAAATTCAAATGAAATAAAAAAGTACCGCTAGTGTGTAGCGTTAAAAAGTGATTGGCGTGTGGTCTATTTGAATATGCATTGTATATGCATAAGACTGCATTATGTGTACAAGCGTATTCTGGTATATGCATAAGAATGAGTTGCGGGGTAAAGCGTATTCTGGTAATACTACACAGCAAATATTGAGATATCTTTACGGTATATGGGCATATCTGGACCCAGAATAGATTGGTATTGAAAAGGAGTGAAATCGGTTGTTAACCACGCCCACTTTTTATATATATATAACATTTTGGAAAACAAAAAAAACCTATTATCTAATAAATAATACACCTCGAATAACGAAATTTGATGTGTGGACTGATATTGAGACTCTAATAAAAATCTGAAAACATTTTTGAAAATGGGCGCGGCACCGCCCACTTGTGATAATGATTATATTAATCATAAATGATTAAATTATGATATTATTAATCATAAATCAAAAACCTTTAAACCTATCCTAAGAAAATTCAGCAGAGAACTTGGCTTTACTATAAGGAATACTTCGAAGAAAAATTATCGAAATCGGACACGATCGTATTATAGAAAAGATTTTTTAAGGGTCGTGGACGAATAAAATAAGCCATATCTTTTCAAAAAAGAGCTTTATATCAATTGTATTGTTTTCCCAAGTGGAACTATAACAAGAAAAGATAAAGTTTTGAAATTGCGTGGCATTGCCCCTTTTATGGCTAAGCAATTTTCTATGTTTCGGGAGCCATAACTCTAATAAAAATCAACGGCTATAATAAAATTGGGTACACATATTTTTCTTATAGCAGGAAAATATTTCTAGTAAATTGGAAGGGATCGGTTAAAGACCACGCCCACTTTTATATATAAAGGGTGTTTTAAAAGGGCGTAGACTAGAATAATAAGCTACATATATCTTAGCGAAAAATAGTTTTGTATCAATGATATATCACTTACCAAGTTTTATTGTAAGAAGAAATTGGGAGACATTTTTTAATGGGCGGTGCCATTTGTTATGTAGAAAAGTAATTTATCTGAAATGAACTGTACAATTGAAGGTTACGCTGAGTATATAATGTTCGGTTACACCCGAAGTAGACACCATTACTTGTTTTACTTTTAAATAAGTTAAAAGGTTTTATTAAAAATTGTGTAGAGATGCATTTTTTTTGCAAAATAAAAATATTAGTATTTCTGGTTGTTGTTGTTGTTAACTATAGGAATTCTGGTAGCTCACATTTTGTTTCGATTTTGTCAACATGTTACTCTACGCCCGTGACTTTCAACCACTTTTATTAATTTAAGTTTATTAAAATTGAGTCAATGAAACATTAATTTCTTAAAAAATGGATATAGGGTATAAGATCACAACTAATTCAAAAATATCAAAAAATAGTATACAAATTTAAATAGCTTTATTTGTCAAAATGAATCAATTTCCAGCAAAAGACTGCGTCTAAGGACATAAAAACTTTTAATTGAAGAGATAGGAAGAGAGCGTGTCATTATCCTGTATTACAAAATTCTGGGTGACAAAATTCTGTAAATTGCAAAAAAATTCTGCTTGAACAAAATTCTGCTTTTTAAAATTCTCATTCTGTTCTAAAATCTGCTATTTCAAAATTCTTGCATGGGATGGCGTAGCCGGTGTTGGATCGCGCTAAGGGTATTTTTTTAGTGGAGCGCTGCGAAGGCAGCATAGAGGTGTCAGTAAAGCGCTGCCGAAGGCCGCCTATGCAGAAAGGTGTTCCATGCAGAATTACTGTGCATGGCGCACTTTTTCAAAATAATTACATGATCTCTTTAACATTGTTAACATTATATTTGAATACAGAATTTTGTAATACAGAATTTTGAAAGCAGAATTTTGTTTTTAGAATTTTTTACATACAGAATTTCGACACCAACCCGATAGGAACAATCAAAAATGCCTCGAAATCAATTCTACGTAAAAGTCAAACGACAACAAAGCTCTGCGGTTTTCTAAATGTTTTAAATTTTTCAGTGGAGACGATCTGTATTGGCTGGAACCGTGGTTTCCAAGATCGTCTGCATAAATCAAGAACTCATTTTCACTACATTAGCATTCTTCAATACATACAAAATAACAGTGGCAATTCTTTTCAAATTTTGTCAATTGAGTTTCTTTTCTTACTTTTGATTGAAGCACCCTTTGAAAAAAAAATTGTCAATCAATGCGAATTCTGAGAGACCTATAACTTGTACTTTGTTCGACTTACATTAACTGGGCTTAAATTGTGTAAATGTTTCGAAAACGTTTTTGATTTGATTTACATAGTTCCAGTTTCACAGTTGCACAAAGAAGTTTTTTCTTAAATTATCGTAAAAATGAGCATTTGATTGTGCGAATTTTTATGCGATTCCCCATACAATTGTTTAGCACTGTTTTCGGTCAAACTATTTTTTTCATTCCTTTTGGTATGGTGAAAGTATTATCAAGCTTTAGCCTTTTAAAATCGCAGATTTTTATTTTAAATTTTTGGAGGTGCCACATCGCGACTTTAACTTTTCATATTCAAATTGAATAGAGAAATTCACACAATTTGAGGTTGAACTTTAACCTCGAATAACTACTAAACGAGCAAACAAATCGTTTAAGACCTATAAGAATATGTATAGCTATGGATTTATATTAAGGTTTAGAGCACTGGTACACTTTTTATAAAAACTAGAAAACTAATATAACTTGTATGGAAAATCCAAAATCGTGTTGAGGCAGGCACTTCTAAAACATTAAAAAAATCTAACTTTTTTAACAGACTCTCTTTTTGGATATCCTCAACATTATTTTCACTATGCCAAAAGAAAAAGATATATATTTTTTTTTGCCCACCCTTGTGTCTATGTTAGTGGTTTGTGTAGATTAAGCATCCATAACAATATAAAAAAGGTCCTTGAGTAATCGCGCCTAGCTCGGCGTGATTATAACTAAATACCTACCGTTTCATACCCATATTGGCATATCTCAAATGTTTACAGAATGGTAGCAACCTTGTGTACAGTTAGTAGTCAAACAAATCGAAGAATGCCACTGAAGACAATGCCAAGACCGATATGTCTCCAAACCATGTTTGACAAGGGATGACGTAAAATCACTCCAATATACCTAGAAATCGTTTTTTTGAAATAAAATAAACTTTTCGCGATAGAAACTCAGAAAAAAGCACTTACCTAAAATGAGGAAACATTGCCTAAAAAAAATTCTTTATATTAATTTCATTAATTCATTCATCGATTTGAGCAAGGCGAATTCAGTACTAGGTATTGTTATCCCAACAGCTGATTGTTTCTTCTTGATTATTTTCCATATAGCGCTTTGTACTTTAATATGTCAGTTAATCGAAATCAATATAAATTTTCTTTGACTTGACATTCTTCTGCACGGCGAATTTGTTGAATCGCTTTGCCATCACCTTGTATAGGTTCGCCTTGGATTTGAAGAACCATTTTTCTTTATTTTTTCTATGAAGAATATTTGATATTCTCACAGTATTTACATGTACGTGTTAGCTCAGTGAATAAAAGTACTCGACTGTAAAGTTGCGGACCTCGACTAGAAATCCACAGCAATGACAGTACGCAAATAAACTTTTTAGTTTTTTTTATACAATTTCTCATTTTTAAGAGTATTATTCCTGTACCAAGGCAAAAACATCTTAGATTTTGCGAAAATTAGTTGTCTAGATTAAGGGAAGCGTTTCTATGACGCAAAATCACCCCATTTTTTTCGTTTACAGGATTTTTGTTTTAATGTACCTTCATAGAGATTTAGGTCGAGCTTCTCTTTGCGTTTTCTTTCATACAAACTCCGAAAGTCATCTGTAAGGTTCAGGAGACTTTCGGTGTGGTAGGCGTTCACACTACAGCCACACCGACAAGTACGACGTTAACAAATGTTCCACCAGAAATTCGTTGTCAGTGGGAAAATTAGACTGCCCGATCACCGTAACGTCTAACAGGTGGATGTAGCCGCTTTTAAGAAGCGATAAATAGAGCACACTCAGCGGTTTCAAAAGTTAGGGAATTCAATACTCGGTCAAACAGTCAGGCGGCTATCAATCCGTTAACATCTGCCACCTGAAGTCGATGACTATTTTGGCACTTACGAACTGAACGTGGCCGCCAGAGATATTTTCAAGGACTTGGTGAATCCATTAGGCTTTGTAAAGCTCACCTGTCCAATGGGAGTAACATCCGACGCACCGAAATATTCTCGGACAGTCACAACTGTGTTAGCTGTATGATAGACAACGAGGTGGATTCATCCAGTTATTTTATGCTCACACTGTCCAGCCTTTGCAGGGACGAGACATAAATATGTATTTCGGTGAGACGCATTCGACTTTGCGAAGAAGATATGCAAAATCCGTGCAAAACACGAGAGCTGTCTTCTAAGGGATCTTGTATTGATTTCGAGATAGCTAGATCTATTTCAGTCTATAACTAACAACTAGTGTCATTGTTTTCTGCTGCTGTAGTTACACTTTCTACTCGCAATTGTTGTTGTGCTCCTTGCTATTATTTTTTCTGTTGTGTTGTTTTTTGTTCTCTTTTCTCGTTGTTTTTCTTATTCCTAACTTTCCTATTATTCTTGATGTTTTAATTGTTCTCTTTGCTCTTGTCTTGTTGTTGTAAATTTTCTGTTTTTTTTTATGTTCTTGTTATTTGAATTCATTTTGTTGTTTCTGCGTATCCTCCATATTTTTTTATTGATGTTATACTCATTTCACATATACAACTAATGTAGTAATTAGTCAAGTTTTCTGCATTAAAATTTTAAAATATATTCATGGCTCCTTTTCACAAGATAGATGCAGCAGAATTTTAAGCATTTTTTCTTCTCATCTCTGACAGTGTCAGATAATATAAAGCAAACATCGAGGGCTTTATTGATATCATCCAAATCTTAATGTATAAAACTTTGCTTGAGATTTGGAAATTTGAGCCCTTGAAATTTGTTTACAAGAAATAAAGTAATCACACAGGTACAACAGACAAACACACAACAAAAAATAAACACAAAACAATAAACGCACCAAAGCAACAAAAACCCACAAAGAAGGTTAAACGACTAGAATTACTGACTTTTACTTGTCTCAGTGAGACACACGAATCGGTCAGTAAAAACCACCTTCGATTTTGACAATATCTGCTCATGTACCTACGAACTATAATTACAAGACAAACGACAACAAAAGATCAGCTCGAAAATCGACACTGATAATGACACAACGCGCAAACCGGTTTGTCTCGAAACCAAATTTGACAAGGGATGACGGAAAAATCGTTCCAATGTACATTTGGAAATTTCTTTTTCTATATTCAAATATCCCTACATGGTCCTTCCCACATAATAATTTATAATTTTTTTTTGCGCACTACTTAACCTAGAATGAGTGCAGATTTGCATTTTAACAATTTTTTGGCAATTTTACTAGTATTCTAATTTTTTTTTAAACTCGCACTCTAGTATTTATTTTTTCTTCAGAGTCTTTGAAATGTGTGACATTAGCGCTGTTGGCTGGGCTTGTTTGTTGGCATTTTACAGTCCCATTTGCAATAATTTCTAATGTAAACATCTGCAATATTTCGAGTAATTAATTTTTTAAATGGTAATTGCATCAATGACTTGAGAAAAAAAAGAGAAAAAAACATTGTGGATGATGGCTATATATCGCATGAAGGCCTGTCGCCAACAGATCTACAAGCATACAATGTACATATTTATGTATATATGTATATGTAAAATGTCTGATTGCTGATGATTATTAAAAACCAAAATTTTAGATACACCACACAATTTCAAGCTCACCTACCCATGGCGAATCCTCTGGCGACCCTAAGCTCCTAATAGAGGCGTGATGGTCTAGAAGGTTCAATGTGGTCATATTAATCGTTCTCGAGATGGTCGTGCTTGTACCTTAATGGTGCTTGTTACCAGAAGTAACGGGTTTATATCCGGCAAAGGACCATCAACATCGATAACACTCCACAAAACTTGTGGTTAGGGTCTTTATCGCTACAACAACAACATGTGATTACAACCTTTCCGTCACATCGAGCTGAAATGTCCGTTGCTGTAGAATAGGAGGCAGTCATATATGTATATATATGGGGTATTCCATCCCATTTCGACCAATTTTGAACCCGGACCCCTTTAGAATTAGCTGACAGTTTTTCTTCTTTTTCTAGCTACGAAAGGCGTTTTTCAGAATTTTTTCAAATTTTTCATCCAACTCAAAAAAAGTTATGATTTTTAAAAAAACACGTTTTTGTTTTCAAAATGCATAACTTTTTCAAAATTGACCGTTTGGGATCTATTTGTTTTTAAAATGTACTTTCGGAAAAAATACAAAAAATGTTTAAAGTTTTTTTTTAATTTTTCAGTTTTTCGAGATTTTTCGAATTTCGCCATTTTTTTTCTCATAAAAAACTTCAATCAATTCTGCAATCATCCCCACTAATCCCGGAGCGAGCCGATTTTTTTTATATTTTTTTTATTAATTGAAAAAAAAATTTTCAAAAATAAATTTTTTTTATCAATTTTATTATATAAAAAGAAAATGTAAAGAAAATGATTTTTAAGTATTCTTTTCTTATATTATTATGGTAATCTTTTTAGAAAACTTACATGTTACGGTGTCAGTTATTAATCCTGGTTATTTTAATCGTTGGATGAAAAAATTTGAAAAAATTCTGAAAAACGTCTTTCGTAAGCTAGAAAAAGAAGAAAAACTTTCAGCCAATTCTAAAGGGGTCGGGTCTGCAAAATTGGTCGAAATGGGATGGAATACCACATATGCATTATATATATGCACTTGTTGTATATATATGTATTTATGTATAGGTAGATGTATAGAGTTGGCAATATCCGTGAACCTGTGATTTTGTCACAGCTACTGAAATATCACAGTACATTTCAGCGACAGGTAGAATGAATAAACGTGACAGATTGCCTGTGACAGCATTTATATGCCGTTACCAATCACGCTTACCAATAAACTCAATCAAAGACTAAAACAAAGCTATGATCACAGGACAAATCGCTTCTATGCTATTAACCAATACAATGAGTGTATTATTTAAGCGGGAGTCATTGGTGCCGTTTGTCGTATCGCTGTAGTCGTATCCCTAACGTAACCCTATACGATACGTTGTGATCGATTAATGTGCCTTAACCTAAAAATCGTGAAAATTTCATAAATATGAAGAAAACGCCAAAATACAACCATATTCCACAAAAAATAAGTCTCTTAGTCATAACGTATCCAAAACAATGAATAAAATTTACAAAACAGTTATTAAATTCACAACTCAAATATTTTTAGGTTATGGATATGGCGAAAACCAAAAAACCAATTGGTTGGCTACGATACGATTACGACCTTAGCGTTACGATATGGCACCAATAATCAATACATTGATTCCCATAAGATTGGTCGAATCAGCTGTTATAAGGTTACCGATACGGTTACCGATAACGCACCAATGTCTGCAGCTTTAAGGTGCGACTGTGATAACAGTCCATATCCACTGTTAATGCGATGTCGCAGTAACAGTAAGTTATGTATGTATATATCTGCTACTAGTGGGCGCATTTCTAGAGGCTGTTCCTTAGGGCCGATTTCACCAACTCGACTTAACTTAGTTAAGTCATATTTTTATTTTCTGTTTCACACCAATGCTTGACTGAGTCACAAATTATGCCCCTATTGCCGTTTACAACTCAACTAGTTAGTTGTAATTAAAACAACTCAACTTTAAGACAACTCAACTCCTGTTTGGTATTACGAATTACAAACTTATTTCAGTTGAAGTTGAATTAAGTTGCCAACTTCAGAAAGTAATGATTTGACAGATAAATGAACAGCTGATCATTTGTGGCGGAAATTTAAGTATTTGTAAAAGTGATTCTGTTATTAAAAGCAAAATGGATATTATATGAAATCTATTTTATTATGGCGAAAATGTTGGCGATTGACATGTCGCGGAATACGGAAAAACATTCGCGTGATCATTCCAATCTCTGGAACTACCAAGCACCAAGAAGAAAATGTTGAAGTGACAAATGATGAGCTCTAATGAAGATATATTGCTGATGGAAGGAAGCATTTTGCTCATTACTAAACAAAATTAAGGAACATTTCCGCATACATCGTTTGTATTTAAAAATTATGCGCCACCCTCCGATTCCTTGCTGACGGCAGCTGTCAAATATGCTGTGTAAATGATTTTGGTGTTGGACTGGTTTAGTATATTGAGGAGCATATTTGTGCGAAGTGGATTAAAACCAACAGCAAAAATTGTATTTACTCTAAAGCAGGATTCCCAGGAGTAGTTATAGTATCAATGGGACTCACGTTCGCATAATTTCACCTATTTTGGCTGCATCCGACTGCGGCAGCTCTTCCAACTTCGGAATGTCGCTCCGTGAAGTAAAAAGTTATTCATATAATGCTTCGTTAAACATTGTTTTTTCTATAAATGTGCACAAAATTGTGATTATTGTTTGATCTAAAAAGGTTTAACTACGGCTGTATGAGCCCATACACCATCTAACTCTTATCAAAGGTGGTATCAAAAGACGCGTTTCGATCTCCGTTTTTAGGATTCGAAAGCGGAAATTAAAAATTTTATTCTGTCGAAAACTTTACAAATACCCACAAAATGGCCGAGAGTGTGCGAATATGAGGTCCGTTCCACAGTTTTTTGCACAGAACATCTTTCGGCGTTGGCGCCTCTGGCAAAATACAACAGCCACATGAAATTAGATTTTATAGAAATTATTAGATATTCAAACTTTTAATTATTGTTTCCTGATTCTAAATCGGAGGTCGAAACGTGTCTTTGATACAACTTTGAAAATTTTGTTAAAAGTAGGTGGTGAACCGTCTTGTAAAACGTTACATTTTTCAAAACAACTGCAAAAATTGTATGAGACAACTGCTAGTAATCAGTTGTAAGATTTTGACGTCTTTGACAACTACACTAACACAACGGTTTGTAAAAGGTAATGCCACAAAAAGTTGTTAGACTAGACAACTCAAAAACATTTTTTTGACAGGTTGAGTTGTAGATCTGTAATACCAAATTGCGAATTTAACCCAACCAGAGTTGAGTTGTAACGGTATAGGCATAGCCCACCTGTCAGCTGCTTATTCTCGACTGTCAACAGTGTTGCTGTAGTACAAATTTGAGTCGAATTAATGGCAGTAATGATACTTTTTCATATGAAAATATAGCAACCCGCTCTTGTGTGAATCACTGGGAGGCGTGTAATAAAAAGTAGCAAAAAATAATACTATGTATAAACAGCTGATAGGTGTTTTGTATGTCATATGGATTTAGTAGCGCAAAGTTGTAAACCGACTTTGCCTCACAGCGGGCTAACTTAAGTTGCAACCTAAGGTTGTAGCCTAAGTCGAGTTGGTGAAACGGCCCTCCGAGGTTTCTGCGACATCTGCTACTTATTCGCAACACAAGCCGTAGGGAAAATATAAAACTGATTCCTGTTGTCGTTTTTGTTTTGTTTCAGTCACAGTCACGCGTTATAAATCGCTGGTGACGTGTGGCCAAAATCACATAACCACATATACGTTGTTCACTCTAAAATCACGAGATCGGCACAACATATATAGACTATAGATATGTGCGCATCAATACAGGTCACTGAAAATATCATAAAAGCTGAGTAGAATCATCAAACTTTCAAAACAATTTGAACAACTGCCGCCGTTTATGATTCGCTATCATAAATAAGCGTAACATTATTTAATTAAAAACACACACACACACAACATACATATGTACAACTAAACATACATAAATATTTAGATATTAAACTTTGACATTGGATGATATTTTAAAATCAAAAATCTTTCAAGTTATTTATATCAATACAAAAATAACATGTCAATGCTATATAATATTGAACACCCTCACCAAGGAAGGAAGCACATAGAAGACGCGAGTAAACAAAAACACAAAAGAAAAAAGAAAGAAACGCTACAAAAAGTTGAAAAAACAAAATATTTTAATATTGATTCATCATTCGAAAATTTTCAGTGCCATTTTTCATGAACATTAAAGAAATAAAATGAGCTAGGAAAACGAATTAATTAAAAAAAATTCAAAATGCTGTGAAATTTAATTACAAAAACAAAATAAATTTATAATATTCACGAATTTTTTTTCATTTTTCAATAAGAATATATACATATGTATATATATGTTTTAAACTAAGTTATATATAGCCATGTGACTTGTACAGCAGCAACACGAAAATTGCATTGGCAATTTTAATAAATTTTCATAACTTAGAAAAATAGATGATTATCTATACTCTATACAATATAATTTGAAAGCCGTTTTTTTTCTGGACCCAAAGCTCGAGATCGGCTTGAACCGATTAAGATGAAGGTTAGGTTAGGTTAACTGGCCAGAGGACCTCACATATACTGATTGAGTCCGTAGTGTTACCAGAAGTTTGTTTTAACGACCAAACTGAAAACCCTATCAAAAACCAGGACCTATGTTATAAAACAACTCCGTCCTCTTGGCAATACTAGAAGCTTCCTAGGACTTAAGCCACTTGCTTGCTTCTAGATCTGACAGCTGTATCACTCCTAATAGCTGGGAGTCTTATGCCTGCAAGTGCAGGGCACGAGCACAGACGTGCTCGATCGTTTCCTCCTCCAACCCACATTCCTACATCTGCTATCACTGACCGAAGAAAGCGAATTTAAAGCATGTGCGCAGAAGGCAGTGTCCATGTCAGATCCGTCATGAGTCATACAGTCCTCTCTCTAATGATAGAAGGCAACGTGTGTAGTACTAAGTGGTCAGACTACACACAATCTTCGACACTTTACAGCGCGCTAGAACCCACGCTTTCCCGCTTGTCGATCATGAGCACCTCTCGCCTTCGCTAGTCTCGCCCAATCTAATTGGGACGTCTTCTACGCGAGCGCAAGCTCAGAGGATGCGCCTTTTTAGCTAGTTACGTGCCGCTTTTTCATTCCCCTATGCACTGGACACCCAATATAGATGTATGCTCTCTCCCTGTCCCGATTCTCTCCAGAGACTGCTTACATCTAACACGCATTTAGATGCTGTGCTATGCGAGATTATTGCCTTAATTGCTGCTTGACTGTCAATATAAAAGTTAACACGTTGCAGCTTAGCTATTCTCTTCCAAGGTTTCTACTGCTTGGGTTACGGCTAATATTTCCGCTTGGGAAAACGCTACAGTAATCGGCAGCCTGTAGGATCTGCTTATTCCGGATCAGCAGTATGCCGCAGACCCTACTCCTTCCACTACTTTGGAACCATCGGTGTACACATGTATCGCCTCGTTCGCATTTGCGCACCCTTGCGCCAACCGTCCACTCTATGTGGCCTAAGATCTCCCCGAAGCGCAGATAGGGAATATGTAGGTCTGTCGTCTTGTGATTGATGACGCTATACTACTATGGCCATATGGTCGGCGCTCAAGCTACCCCGAAGCACCGAGCCTCGTTTTGCGGTCGATTAAGATGAAATTTGAGCATAGAATTGGTGGTGGCTCGATATGGTATAGGCTAAAAAAAACTGCAAAACATTTAGAAAGGTTTTTGAGATATCGACCAAAAGTGGACCAGGGTAACCCTAAAATGTGGTCATGCGATATGGTATCAAACGATCGCATTGACGAGGATATTAACGCAAAGTAGTTTAATATTGTACCTTAGTTGTGTTTGGGAGATATCGAAAATGTGGGCCAGGGTAACCTCAGAAGGCTTATATACATAGATTATGGGTATCAAAGGTATATGTATAATAAAAGAAGAGTAGTTACACTATTATAAACTCAGAACGGATGAACCAAATTTGGCTGAAAATTGTGAAGAGGTAGCTTAGAACCAGGAGACGAACAAAGGGATACTTTTTTATCCCGTTCTGGCTAGGTTCTTGAGATCAAAACGTGGACCTGTAATCTGGATGTTTTTGTACAATATGGGTATCAAATGGAAGCTGTTTATGAGTACTCTTGATACGGGGTATTTTTCGTACCCGGGGGGACTAGGTCTCGAGATATAGGCCAAAACATGGACCCGGGTACTCCTAGAATATGCTTATAGAATATGGATAACAAATGAAAAACTGTTGATTGAGTGCTTTAGTACAGGGTAGTTTTTCATACCTATGGTGACTAGGGTTCTCGAGATATAGTCACAAACGTGTATCCCGGTTACCCCTGAATG
This sequence comes from Eurosta solidaginis, assembly GCA_029619165.1. Lineage (NCBI taxonomy): Eukaryota > Metazoa > Arthropoda > Insecta > Diptera > Tephritidae > Eurosta > Eurosta solidaginis. Next base: position 30,275 of record JARSSU010019791.1, on the reverse strand, counting down.
TGTTTATACAATATCGATAAACAAATGAAAGCTGTGATTTGTGCTTTAGTACCGGGTAATTTTCATACCTATTTGTGGCTAGGGTCTCGAGATATAGCAAGATTTTTACATTATGGGTATCAATTGAAGTGTTGGTGAGTGCTTAGTACAGGGTAGTTTTCATTATGGGTGACAGGGCTCGAATATAGGCCAAAATGTGGACCCGGATACCCCTAGAATGTGTATGTAATATGGATGTCAAGTGAAAGCTCTTGCGAGAGCTTTAAAGTAATTCTCATTGTGATATTCGATTTAGTCGCATCAACCCGGCAAAACTGATAAATATGCATGCGAAGCCAAAATAAAGACATGAATCAATAATACAACTTCTATTTACAACGGTCCTATTCGATTGCCTGAAATTGGTATATAAATTTGCTATATTAGTATTTACGATCCTTTTTTCCGGGAAGTAGACCAGAGACGGACTGGGACTGGATTAAAATAGGACGGGACTGAGACTCGGAGTGGGACGGGACTGGAACAAATACATACCACCCTCTGGGACTGGCAATTAGGGATAAAAAAGAATGAGAAGAGCTTGAGAGAAGAGAAAAAGAGGGAAAGAGAAGGAGACTGAGAAGAGATAGAGTTAGACGAAGATAGAGATAGATGAAGCGAAAAAATATGGAGGAAGAGTGAATAAAAGGACTAAGAAAATGAAGATGGCGAGAAGGCAGGGTAGACGGAAAAATCTTATAAAGTGTATGCAGATAGAGCAAATTTAGGGCAGAACAATGTCTGCCGGGTCGATAATTTATGAAAAAACTTGTATGAAGGCTGTAACTAAAACTATGCAGACCATTCGCAAAAACCTTTTCGAAAAAAATCGTAAAATTCGAGAAGCTTCGGACTTTTATTTAGATTTTATTAATATTTTTGGGTATGCAGTTTTGTAGCCCAATAAATTTAGTCTAAATATATAACGTAAGTAAGTAAGTCTCTCAAAATTAATTTTGATTTGACGATTTTTTCCGCAGGTGTTTTTTAAATTTTTCTCTTATTTTTGTTTGGAAAAAATCTGAAACACCCTCGGAAAAAATTTTCAAATTCAATACGAATTTCAATAGACCTATAACTGTTTGTTTAAACAAAAATTCATTTGAATACTCAAAAATTTCAGAGCACCAAACTTCCTAACATATGCAAAAATACAAGGCGCGATAACCTCGAGAGATTTATGGTCGAGCTTCTCTTCCAATTTGCGTCATGCTCCTTTTAATTTTTTTTCCTATAAGATGGGGACCTGCATGTTTTACGCCGACTCCGAACAGCACCTGAGAAGCTTTGCATGACATAAATACACTCGGAGTATTTGCCAAATCACTGCCGATGGAGGGCCCCGCTTTGGAAACAACCTTCTTTTAATTGAATCGTCGGTGTGATATGCGGTTCGTCTGTGTGATACGCGGCAGCGAATTGTTGCCTGGCAACTCACACCCCTAATAGCTGGAGCCTTGACCTGGCGAGCGCAGGACACGAACACAGAACGTCGTCTCAACCATTTCTTCCTGCAGTCACACTTCCGACACTTGCTATTTCTGACGAGGCCTAACTTATAAGCAGTGACGCCAGGAAGCAGTGTCCGGTCAGTATGCCCATCGGAGCTTAAATCTTCTCTCTTCAGAGATTGAGCCACTTTGTGAGTCTAATATCGTAGGCTTTTAACGTGATCTTAGAAATTTTGCAACCCGCGCTTTTTCCACATTTTCCTGCTTGATGGATCATATGCAAATCCTGCGCCCTTTTGATTTTTCCCAAAGAGGAACTAAGATTATACTTTGAGGGTGCATAAACTGAACCACTCGCGCAATCTGGAGAAACGGCTAGAATAGTCTTCATACCGGAAAGCGGTTAAAAAGCCAGTAATTTGCACCCGAAAGACTACAGGCCCTATTAGTGACACCTTTTCTACTCATACCTAGATAGATTAATAGATATGTATTTAAAAATCAAAATGAACGAGGAATTATTCTTCAGTCATACTGCATTGCATAGGGTGGTTATGAATATAGAGAAGGCCCTGGAGCACCAGGAATATGCCCTAGATGTTTTTCTGGACATGCCAGCGCTTTCAACAATGTCTCGAAAAGAGCACTATCATGGACAGTCTCAACACGATTAAAGTTCATCCAGCTTAAGCAAATGTGGACCGAGCTCCATGTAAGCTGCAGAATGATCACATCGCAATGGGTCTGTGCGAGGCAACGAAATCTGTAAACAGAGGAACGCTGCAGGGTGGGTGTTATCACAATGCTGTGGACGCTGATGACTTTTCTGTCATCCGAAGCGGCAGAGGCTAACAACAATAAGCTCTCCGATGGATCGGGCACTTCGGGATGTACATTACCGGGCATCTGAAGCTGGGTTAATCGCCAAAGCGGAAAAAACCGATCTAGTATTATTTTATAGAAGTAGAAGGTCCCTAATTGGACTAAGCCTAAGCTTGAAGTGTAATCCTGCAAGAAAAATATAGCACAAAGTATCTAGGAGTTTACTAGATAGTAAGTTGTGGAAACTCAGCCGCAAAAGGAGCTAGGATGCACGTGGGGCATATCACCCAACTACTCTCATTGGGTAGTTACGGCAATTGTCAAACCCATACTTTATTATGTGGGTCTTCTTTGGTGGACAAACACACAAAAAAGTACGTTTACCAAAAACTGAGAGGGTATTCAGAGTATCAATGATTAGGAAAGAGTTACAGCAAGGATTATTTCGCCATAGATTCAACAAAGGTACATTTACACAACTGGAAAGGTGTTTTTAAAACCCATCCTTAAAGCGCATTGCTGAAAAAAACTAAACGAAAGGGTAAACCATATTTGAACAACTTAAATTAAAAAATCGGACTTCATCATCATTCAACCGCCTGAGAGATTTTGTTCGTCGAGCGAGGACTTTACTTTTCAATTGGCCTGCTCAACTTATTGAAATGCCATATGTGTTGTTGTTGTAGCGATAAGGACACTCCCCGAAGGCATTGGGGAGTGTTATCGAGTTGATGGTCCTTTGCCGGATGCAGATCCGTTACGTTCCGGTACCAAGCCCGACCATCTCGGTAACGATTTGTTATGACCACATGTTGTAACCTCTCTACCGGTGTGGGTAAACTTTGGTCCACCGTAAAGTCCCTATCGAATCCGACTAAGCACAAAGACAAAGTTTCCATCGCCTTTGGCGACAAAGTGCTGTCGGATGCGAAAAAAATGCGCGAGCGCTTTCTGCCGACAATATATAATTGCATTCTACGGTCGACAAAGATAGACTGGAGGGCCAACAGACACGCACATAAACACAAATTCAGCGCGTCACCAATCACCATCACCGCTGAAGAGGTTGAGGATGCCATGGTCGCGCTAAACCATCCAAAGCAGTGGGCCCAGACGGCAGTAATTATATATTTAGCACAGGTCTTCAACCTGTCTCTTTCCACCTTTGTCATACCGAGAAATGGAAAATGGCCAAGGTGGCCCGCTACTAAAGCCTGGTAAACCAGCTAACATAGGAGAGTCGTATCGTCCGATATCTCTCCTATCGCCAGTAGCAAAGACGCTCGAAGCCATTTTGCTCCCTTATTTCCAAGCAAATTTGCAGCTTATCAGCATGGCTTCAGAAAACTCCATAGCACTACCACCGCGCTAAATGCCATTAGCACCCTGATAAATTGCGGTTAAATCAAAACCCCCACCATAGAACAGTACTCGTAGCGCTAGATCTATCAAAAGCTTTTGATACGGTCAACCATGGCTCGTTACTGCAAGACCTGGAAGGGTCTACCCTTCCCTATGTCTTAAAAGGTGGACCGCAAATTATCTGGGTGGTCGGCAGGCATCGGTGCAATTTAGAAACGAAACATCAAAACCAGGAGAATTAAACAAGGGGTGCCACAGAGTGGTGTCCTATCTCCACTTTGTTTAATTTCTACATATCTAAGCTACCTTCACCACGGAAGGAGTCACAATCGTTCTACGCCGATGACTGCACAATAATGGACACAGGCCCACGCCCACAGATCGATGAGCTATGCAATAAAATAAACGGCTACCTCCCTGATCTCTCCAGTTTTTTGTCGGGTCGCGAAACCTGCATTATCACCGACTAAATCTTCCGCGACCTTATTACAACATGGACGTCCCAGCCGCAATTGTTCCGAGAATTCAGAGCCGTAACAAAATCCTCAAATCCCTCGCTGGCAGTACCTGGGGAAAAGGTAAAGAAACGCTCATGACTACATACAAAGCAATTAACCAGCCGATTACGTGCTACGCGTCACCCATATGGTCGCCAAGCCTAAAAATTACCCACTGGAAGAAGACTACAGGCCTGCCAAAATACTGCTCTCAGAATTGCCACGGGCTGTACTTCTTATGTCCCCAGAACACCATCTGCATAATGAGGCGAGAATACTCCCCATCAGGGAGAGAAACGAGATGCTGACCAAACAGTTCCTGTTAAATACCCAGAAACCTGGGCATCGGAACAGCATCTGATTGATGAACCAGCACCGCCTAGGGGTTTAAGGAGCCATCTCCGTAAGCATTTTGAGGAAATACGGCACCTGAGAACCCAGCCGTATGAAACGAAAAACACAAGCAGGTCCTTGGTGAACTCCACAAACAGGCGTCGGACCTTTATGCCGGGAATTTCCCGTGAATCCAGCACTCACAGAAAATTATCCAAAACTCGCGGAGAGGAACGCATACTCCCCAGGGAAACGCGTGTCACTCTTGCTCAACTTCGTTCTGGATACTGTAACAGGTTAAACTCTTACCTATCCAGAATCAACCCCGACATAGAAAATGTATGCCCCGCTTGCAATGTGTCCCCACAGTGACACCAACCATCTCTTTAATTGTAATGTGGAACCAACGCCTCTAACACCCCTCTCCTTATAGACTCCCGTTAGAGGATATTGATGACAATTGTGATCGGTCGCGGCTGTTAGGTGGGGCAAAGCACTGCTACAACAAACAACAAACACCACATGTGACCTTCTAGGCCATTCCGCCCTCCACCCCCTAGATCCATGAGGAGTTGGGGGTCGCCAGAGCCTCGGCTGTTAATGAAACAGGATTCGCCGCGGATAGTGTGAGGTGACAATTGGGTTTGGAGAAGCAATGTATTGCGCTGGCAACCTGAAAAGGCTGCGCTACACAACCCCTTGCATCGGTATTTTAGTCGCCTCTTGCGACGCGGGTATATTTAACCCCTAACCCGCTTTTTGTGGTGTTGCTTTTTATCTCATTTTCTTTGTATTACTGGGGTTTGTTACATCATCTGTGGAAAATGTTACAGCTAAAATATTTCGAACTTTCGTCTGGGTCAGAGAAAAAGGAGTTTAAATTTCCAACGCAGATATTTATAGGTTCGTTCGAAGCTGAATGAGAATAATCCTGCAAGATGCAACATGTTGAATTCGGTCTGTCACGGAACTAACAAAATGGTACCAACAAAGAAACCAGATATGATATGTAAATGTTTACACTTGTTCGGAGCTATAAAAATGTAAAACTAAGTGAACTAGATGCATACTAAACGAATTTCTACTAGTTGGTAGCCATAGAAAAAGTGCCAATAAACTAGTTCCAAAGTGGAAATTGTATATAGTTTGGAAACTACATTATAGGTAAATGCAGCGGGACAATTTGCACCGCTAGGACATCGCCATGTTGAATTCGCCAGATGAAATAATGTAAAAAAGACAAACGGCGAACTAGTAGAGGTTTTGTAATACAGATTTTTTACAGGGCATAAAACGAAGGAGTTGCAAGTGAGAAATAGTACCTACATATGGTTTCAAACACCGACACCGCTATAGAAAGACTACTGGATTTTTAAATTCGCTACTCGGAATTTCGATCGTACTCTGCAAGTGGCAGGGATCTGCATTAAAGGGCCTATTTTATTTCGCTCACACATATAAACGTAGCATTGTGATGTAGACCTCCACATACATAATCATAGAAAATATTTGCATAAAATAGAGCAGAGCGACAATCAACAGGAAGGAGGATACCGACAGATGATGTTGCTCGCAGCTTAATTTATTATGTTTATATAGTGTTTAATGTGACAGAGTGTCACGCTATCAACATCGATGGTAACCCGATTGATTTGATATGGTAAAGTTATGGTAGTCAGGATTTTTGTAAATTTTATTATGACTTTTGCATTGTTTGTAATGTCTATGTCTAGCCGCCAGCAACACTCACATGAGTAAAGTATGATTTTCAGAAGTATGTTGTAATTTGCTTTCATCTGTATTCGTGGAGTTTTGTCTGTGGATATATGTCTAGCGTTGGCGATAAGCATATTAAAAAATGTTTACGTATTGTAACTTTTTGCATTCTTGTTGTTTTTACATTTTATACAGCATAATGAGAATGGAACGATTACCGCCCCTGTGATAGATGCGAAGAAATTTGGCGAAGACACGAGTTGGACGGCGTGGAAGCGTGGTGAATATAACTTTAGGGAAACCTTGTTTAGTATTACGCACATCTACAACGACATAGATACAGAATGCTTAGAGCGAAACGTATCTCCACATGATAAAACATATTTTTTAATGTTCAGTGTTTAGTAAATTTTCGGTACAGGCTGTAAAGTAAAAATGCCTAGTGGTAAGGTTGACAAACCTGTTATTCGGACAATCGTGATGGTACGGTGTCTATTAAATATGAACCCAAGGAGGAAGGCATACATGAACTGGTTGTAAAATATAATGGCGAGCCAGTACAAGGTAAGCTCTGTAGTTCAACTGCTGCTAAATACTGTTATATTTATTAGCTACTCAGGCCCGACTTTTCAGTAGTGGGTTAGCTAAGCTTAAACTAAGTTTGCTTAAACTCTAGTCAAATTTAAACTCCAGTTAAATTACTGAGCAGTTTTTCAGTCACAGTTTAAGCCGCCTTTGGGTATGCTGTTTGTGCGGCAACATTGGTTTTTTTATTATCTAGATAATTTGTAGATACGGCACAGCTGGATTTTGTTTACCCAACAAAAATGGAAAAAAATTCTCCGGCGAAATATATATCTAGTTCCGGAAGTGATATCCCAACATCATTATGTAAATTATTCTTAAACCAGATAGTTCTCGAGTTGATATCCAACTTCATTCTAAAGTCACTATCCAACCTTTGAAAAATTTTGTAGAATTAAAAGTTTCGATTCATTAATATTTTCCAGTACAGTGTACAGTTCTCAAATGAATCCTCAACCCATTTCTCCATTTGATATCTTACATTATATATCGAGTTGAGGTGGAGTTGAAAAAAATCTCTAGGTGGTACCACCAAAACCAACAGCGCGAAAAAACACCTGGTTGATAGCAGTAATGAAGCGTAATTAATCAAGAATAATTATATAGGCGGCCGCCGTGGTGTGATGTGTAGCGTGCTCCGCCTACCACATCGAAGATCCAACATCAACATCATGGAATCTTACATTTGAGTCCAGTTAGAGAACCAAAAGTTGTTTAATTACATTTTTTTCAACTTAATAGCATATTTTGTTTTATAAAAAATACTCTCTTTTGCTGAGTACGCTAAGATTCTCGAGTTGACCCACTGTTTCGAAACAACTCTTGAGATTTTAGAAGTATTCCTAGTTATCAACATGAGCTCTAATGGTACTCAAGCCCAAATGCTTGTTGGGTTATATTTCGACGCCATTTCGTACGAACGCAAATAACTGATAGGTTAACTAGAGTTTAACCCTGGCAGATCGGCGCTTAAGCTTAGCTTAAACTTAAGTTTAAGTAGACTGAGGAACTGCAGAATAAGTTTAAGCGTAGTTTTAGCTGACAAACTGAGTTGAACTTATACTGAAAAACCGGGCCTAAGCATGGTGAGATCTTAATCCGTGTGCACCAAAGTCCATGGTTCAAGAAAACCCATTAGAACAGCTATAAAGGGACACTCGTAGAAGGCAAATTGTTTTCACTCAATTACCTACTGGGCCCAAAACAAAATTTGCTGGCGTGATCTTTCATTGGTTTTCTAGGCTGATATTCTCTTCACTATTTGCACTGCTTTCTAAATATACAATGTCTGCTTGATGACAAATTATTTGTATTGCCCTCGCTTTATTTTCCAGCTACAGGTTAAAGAAATTGAACGATAGGGGGGCTCCTTGTCTAGCCTTCCCCATCCAGATCGAGTTGATGCTGTTGCTTAACGGCGCTGCCGTATAAGCTGAACATAAGTATCAGGTTTAGTTTTTCACGATTGTGTCCGTCAGTAGTATTAAAAATTAATAGATATTTTCCTACCTGTATGTTGTCTATTAGTTTTATTCCACTTCTGAATTACATACACCAAACGTTGGTTTTTGAAGGGCTCCTTCATGTCAATAATTCTTCGGCCATTTATTTATGTATAAAACCTCTTCCAATATAAATTTCATATTAATTCAAAATGAAAGATTATCCGTACCTTTCAAAGTCAAGCTAACATTCTTGAATTACTTCATTAAGGAGATCCGCTTTTAACTGTAGCTCTTGTTCGCTCCTGAAAAAAAAACAGGAAACAAGGCAATGAGAAAAGTGATGAAATGCTTGAGGCTCATATACTCGTATACATATTTACAGTTTTGCCCTATTTGGTTCAGTTAAATTATTACTTTTTTGGTTTTTAGGTCACCTTTCAAATTCCACGTTGATTCCATTACATCCGGTTATGTTACGGCCTATGGGCCTGGTTTGACTCATGGCGTTACTGGTGAACCTTGTAACTTCACAATTTCAACCAAGGGTGCTAGCGCGGGTGGCCTTACCATGGCTGTAGAGGACCAAGCAAGGCTGATGTAAGTATTTTAAAACGTGGTTTAGTAAAGGACTAACTGTTAAATGACAATTTTGACTCTTGTGAAACATGAAACTCATAATATCATTCCACCTTCCAGATCAACTACCATGACAATAAAGACGGCACAGTTTCCGTGCAATACCTACCCACTGCTCCAGGCGAGTATCAAGTATCCGTCCGTTTTGGGCGACAAACATATAAAGGGTTCACCATATTTTGCTAAAGTTACTGGTGAGGGACGCAAGCGTAATCAAATCTCAGTTGGTTCCTGCTCCGAAGTCACAATGCCGGGTGAAATTACTGATGATGATTTGCGCGCATTAAACGCATCGATTCAAGCGCCTAGTGGTCTAGAGGAACCATGTTTCCTTAACGTATGCCTACCGGTAATATTGGTATCTCATTTACGCCACGTGAAATTGGCGCACATATGGTATCGGTTAAACGTATGGGCGTACATATTGCTAACTCACCATTCAAGGTGGACGTTTGTGAACGTGAAGTGGGCGACGCAAAGAAGGTTAAGGTATCTGGTAAGGGCTTAACGGAGGGTAAAACCCATACTGATAACGTATTCTCCGTTGATACACGTAATGCGGGCTATGGTGGTTTGTCCGTGTCCATCGAAGGACCAAGCAAAGCTGAAATCCAAATGCACTGACAAAGATGATGGTACACTAAATATATCATACAAACCCACGGAGCCCGGCTATTATATTGTGAATCTTAAATTTGCCGATCATCATGTTGAAGGCTCACCATTCACTGTTAAGGTACCGGGTGAGGGTAGCACCGCAAACGTGAAAAGATTCAGCGCGAACGTGATGCTGTACCCGTCACAGAGATCGGCAGCAAGTGCAAGTTAACCTTCAAGATGCCTGGAATAACATCTTTCGATTTATGGCATGCGTAACATCACCCAGTAATGTCACTGAAGATGCGGAAATACAGGAAGTAGAAGATGGACTATATTCAGTACATTTCGTACCGAAAGAGTTAGGCGTACATACCGTTTCCGTACGCTACAAGGAGATGCATATACCCGGCTCACCTTTCCAATTTACAGTGGGTCCATTGCGTGACTCTGGTAGCCATTTGGTGAAGGCTGGTGGTTCAGGTCTGGAACGTGGTATTGTCGGCGAGCCAGCTGAGTTTAATGTTTGGACACGTGAAGCGGGTGGCGGTTCACTCGCCATCTCGGTGGAAGGTCCGAGCAAAGCTGAAATTGATTTCAAAGATCGTAAGGATGGTTCATGTGACGTCTCATATAAGGTTACCGAACCTGGTGAATATCGTGTTGGTTTGAAATTTAATGATCGTCATATACCCGATTCACCATTTAAAGTGTACATCTCACCAGATGCTGGTGATGCGCATAAGCTCGAAGTGCAAACAGTTCCCTCAAGGTATGTAGTGTGAAGGTGTTATGTAGTTTTTTTGATCCGTGATTCCATAATTCGCTTCTTCTTTTCAGGCAACATTCAAGCACGATGCTCCTTATCAATTTTTGGTACGCAAAAACGGCGCTAAGGGTACACTCGATGCCAAGATCGTCGCACCATCGGGTACTGATGATGATTGTTTCATACAAGCAATCGACAATGAAATGACTTCAGTACGTTTCTATCCACGTGAAAATGGCATCCACGCCATTCATGTCAAATTCAATGGCGTTCACATACCCGGCTCTCCATTCAGAATTAAGGTTGGCAAGGATGTAGCCGATCCAGCTGCTGTGCATGCTACCGGTGCCGGTTTGGATGAAGTGAAGACTGGTCACAAAGCCGATTTTATAATAAATACTTGTAATGCGGGCGTTGGTACGTTATCGGTTTCGATTGATGGTCCCTCAAAGGTGGCTATGGACTGCACGGAAGTTGAGGAGGGTTACAAGGTGCGCTATACACCTTTGCTGCCTGGTGAACATTACATTTCGGTTAAATACAATAATATGCACATTGTGGGATCACCTTTCAAAGTCAGCTGTATTGGTAAGTAGTGAAGACTAACGTAGTAACAGAGTTCAGCTAAGTGAAGCCATTCCAACTAAAACAAGTAAGGAAGGCTGAATTCGGGTGTAACCGAACATTACATACACAGCTGAGAGCTATGGAGACAAAATTAGGGAAAATCACCATGTAGGAAAATAAACCTAGGGTAACCCTGGAATGTGTTTTGTATGGCATGTGTATCAAATGGAAGGTACTAAAGAGTATTTTAAGAGGGAGTAGGCCATAGTTCTATGGGTGGACGCTATTTAGGGATATCGCCATAAAGGTGGGAGAATTTGTTTGTACGATATTGGTATGAAATGAAGGGTGTTAATGAGTATTTTAAAAGGGCGTGGGCCTTAGTTCTATAGGTGGTCGCCTTTTCGAGATATCGCCATAAAGGTGGACCAGGGGTGAATCTAGAATTTGATGGTACGATATGGGTATCAAATGAAAAGTGTTAATGTGTATTTTAAAAGGGGGTGGGCCTTAGTTCTATAGGTGGACGCCTTTTCGAGATATCGCCATAAAGGTGGACCAGGGGTGACTCTAGAATTTGTTTGCACGATATGGGTATCCATGAAAGGTGTTAATAATGAGTATTTTAAAAGGGAGTGGGCCTTAGTTCTATAGGTGGACGCCCTTTCGAGATATCGCCATAAAGGTGAACCAGGGGCGACTCTAGAATTTGTTTGTACGATATGGGTATCAAATAAAAGGTGTTAATGAGTTTTTTAAGAGGGAGTGGCCCTTAGTTCTATAGGTGGAAGCCTCTTCGAGATATCGCCATAAAGGTGGACCAGGGGCGACTCTAGAATTTGTTTGTACGATATGAGTACAAATGAAAGGTGTTAATGAGTATTTTAAAAGGGAGTGGGCCTAAGTTCTATAGGTGAACGCCTCTTCGAGATATCGCCATAAAGGTGGAAAAGGGGCGACTCTATAATTTGTTTGTACGATATGGGTATCAAATGAAAGGTGTTAATGAGTATTTAAAAAGGAGTGGGCCTTACTTGTAAAGGTGGACGCCTTTTCGAGGTATCGCCATAAAGGTGGACCAGGGGTGACTCTAGAATTTGTTTGTACGATATGGGTATCAAATGAAAGGTGTTAATGAGTATTTTAAAAGGGAGTGGCCCTTAGTTCTTTAGGTGGACGCCTTTTCGAGATATCGCCATAAAGGTGGACCAGGGGTGACTCCAGAATGTGTTTGTACGATATGGGTATCAAATCAAAGTTATCAACGGGGATTTTAAAAGGGAGTGGCCCTTAGTTGTATATGTGAAGGTGTTTTCATTTCTTCTACTTAATATGGTAGGTGTCACACCCATTTTGCAAAGTTTTTTCTAAAGTTATATTTTGCGTCAATAAACCAATCCAACTACCATGGTTGATCCCTTTTTTCGTATTTGGTATAGACATATGGCATTTTTTTTTCATTTTTCGTAACTTTCGATGTCGAAAAAGTGGGCGTGGTCATAGTCGGATTTCGGCCATTTTTTACACCAATACAAAGTGAGTTCAGATAAGTACGTGAACTGAGTTTAGTAAAGATATATCGATTTTTGCTCAAGTTATCGCGTTAACGGCCGAGCGGAAGGGACAGACGGTCGACTGTGTATAAAACCTGGGCGTGGCTTCAACCGATTTCGCCCTTTTTCACAGAAAACAGCTATCGTCCAGAATCTAAGCCCCTACCAAATTTCACAAGGATTGGTAAATTTTTGTTCGACTTATATTAAAAGTATCCTAGACAAATTAAATGAAAAAGGACGGAGCCACGCCCATTTTGAAATTTTTCTTTTATTTTTGTATTTTATTGCATCATATCATATACTGGATTCGAATTTTGACATAATTTACTTATATACTGTAAAGATATAAAATTTTTTGTTAAAATTTGACTTTTAAAAAAAATTCTTTTTTAAGTGGCCGTGCTCGTCATCCGATTTTGCTCATTTTTATTCAGCATACATATAGTAATAGGAGTAACGTTCTTGCCGAATTTCATCATGATATCTTCAACGACTGCCAAATTACAGCTTGCAAAACTTTTAAATTACCTTCTTTTAAAAGTGGGCGGTGCCACGCCCATTGTCCAAAATTTTACTAATTTTCTATTCTGTGTCATAAGTTCAACTCACCTACCAAGTCTCATCTCTTTATCCGTCTTTGGTAATGAATTATCGCACTTTTTCTGTTTTTCGAAATTTTCGATATCGAAAAAGTGGGCGTGGTTATAGTCCGATATCGTTCATTTTAAATAGCGATCTGAGATGAGTGCCCAGGAACCTACGTACCAAATTTCATCAAGATACCTCAAAATTTACTCAAGTTGTCGTGTTAACGGACGGACGGACGGACATGGCTCAATCAAATTTTTTTCGATACTGATGATTTTGATATATGGAAGTCTATATCTCGATTCCTTTATACCTGTACAACCTACCGTTATCCAATCAAAGTTAATATACTCTGTGAGCTCTGCTCAACTGAGTATAAATATAGGAACACTTTGATACCTCAGGAATAGCCGTTTTCACTCTATTCTGGAGAAATCTACATTAAACCGTACAAGTGGGTTGTTGTTGTATTGTTGCTGTTGTTGTTGCTGTATTAACGATAAAGACACTCCCCGAAGGCTTTGAGGAGTGTTGTCGATGTTGATGGTACATTGCCGGATATAGATCCGGTACGTTCCGGTAACAAAGCACCATTAAAGTACTTGCCCGACCATCTCGGGAACGATTTATATGACCACATTAAATCTTCTAGGCCATCCCGCCCTCCACACCCTCTAGTTCCATGAGGAACTTGGGGTCGCCAGAGCCTCAGCTACCAATGAAACAGGATTCACCACGGGTAGGAAGCTATATATTGCGCTGGCAACCCCTTGAGAGGGTTGCGCTACACAACCCCTTGAATAAATTTGGTAGGGGACAATGAATCCTTCCATTTGAAAGAATCAACTGGTTTTATTCCACTTCTGAATTACATACATCAAACGTCAGCCGCTTGTGACCGAAATGCAAATCATTTTCTTCCAATAAACTGTTGGTAAAGAGAGAGGCAGAGGGAACCCAGCGGGTCAAGGGGTTAGAATATACCCGCGGTAGGTATGCTGTCGTAAGAGGCGACTAAAATACCGGATTGGCCTGAAGGTTTAATGTGGCCATATAAATCGTTCCCGAGATGGTCGGGCCAGCACCTTAATGATGCTGTGTTACCGGAGCGTACCGGATCTGTAAACGACAAAGGACCAACACATCGATCACTCCCTAAACCTTCGGGAGCAACCGTATCGCTACAACAACAACAACAACAACAGAGAGGCAGAGGGAGACGGAAGGGTATAGGGAAGATTCGAAATAGAGAGAGAATGATAGGAATAGACGGGTCGTTTTGTGCCTACTCAGAGCAGAATCTGCTAAGGCTGAAGTATTTTTGTCAAGAAGCTAGAAAACAACAAAAACTATAGAATACGAACATTACTCTGACCCGTACCTTTACTACTCTTTATTTTTGCAGGCGATAAACTAGCTGATGAAGGTGCTCAAGAAACCTCAACCGTATCTGTTGAGACAGTGCAAAAGCTCTCAAAGGGTGGCAAAAATACAGGCGTACACATGCCAACATTCAAATCAGACGCATCCAAAATCACATCCAAGGGTATGGGCTTGAAGAGCGTATATGGGCAAACAGAATACTTTCACAGTGAATGCCACAGATGCTGGTAATAATATGCTCTTTGTTGCATGTATGGCCCGAAAGGTCCTTGCGAAGAATTCAATGTCAACATACCGGCCGTAATAATTTAATGTTAACTATATGGTACGCGATCGTGGACAATATATACTAATAGTTAAATGGGTGGAAGAACATATTCCCGGCTCCCCATTCCAAATCGATGTTTAAGCTATGAGAAGGGCTGAAATGAACAGAAAAATTTGCCTACCAAAAAAGGTGCAATAGAAAAAAGTGGAGGCAGAAATGTAAACAAAATAAAAAGTATGAAAAACTAGAATAATGACTTTCAATGTTTACACGTGCAAAAACTGCAACAAACGATTATTTATAATACATACATACATACAGTACATATTTTAGTGAAAGATGAACTCATAAATGAAATTTGTACCGTCAATTCAAATTTCCCTTTCAATAATTTTTGTACTTTTATTATCTTTATTTTATCGCCGTCATATAATTGTTTTTCTTTTTCTATGTATTTATTAAGTTAACCGAGAGTAGCGAAAATATAAACGTAAATAGCTTTTGAGATAAAAAAATCGAAATTTATATGATCTATCCTATAAAGAAAAGATTGCCATTTTTGGAACACCCTATATCCAAAAAAAAACCATAGTTATTTACTGTCAATAAATGTAGCCATTCAGCTTTAAAATTAAATGAAAAAATTATTAAAAACTTGTATGTCCATTTCATTGTTTACTTTCTATTTGTAATAATAATAATTGTTTTTAAGTAATTTTGATTTGCAAACATAAATGTTTTTGAGCTGAACAAAACACATATTTTTATTATTATTCATTAAATTATATTATATTATCATGTAGTGTTGTTTTTTATTTTATTTCAATAAATTTAAATTTAAATAAAAATATATGCAAAAAAAGGTTAAATGTGGTGTTTTTTATTAAGCAATTGATTCGGTAAGTAGAATTTGTGAATGTAGCCAAAAAATTAATATTGTAACGAATTCTGGGGCTTGCTGATATTTGTGACACCTTCTGCTAACGTTCGATTCACTAAACTGTTGAATAAATAATTCCAATATTCAGTATTGTAACTGGGCTTTATTTAGAGTACTTTGGGAGTAGTACTTCACAGTTATACTTCACAACCAACAGCGTGTTTAAATCAAACTGATTAACTGATTCCCTCAGCTTGCGCTGCTTTTATACTCTCGGTTTTCTCGATCACTATTTCTCCTAAGGTCTAGTAATTTCGCAATAGTTGGAGAACAGCTGTATCTCATGCTTGGTTACCATGTATATTGTAGTTTATGTTTTTTCTTATAGCCATATGTGTGTGTATTTGCGAGGTATCTCTTCGTTGCCCTGTACATAAGTGCTGCTAGCTTTAATGTATACACGTGCATAAGAGTGGCTGCTTCATGTTTTTTGTGTGATTTTTTACTAACAGCATAGTAATGGTAATATTCGTCACAATATATTCGTTAATAAATAATAATATAGAATGTGGAATGAATGGACGAATGGGTGGGCAGACAACCGTTACCTCCCACCGTTGTGGGATAAAAGTTTCAATATCCTGTCCTTCGAGCATTAAAAAAAACTATGGAAAAAGGAAAAAATTATAAGAGAGTTCAAAGTTTTGTACATTTATATAGGAAATGTATCCCAAACAAACCCCTTCATTCTCTATTGCGAAACGAACGGTTGATTTTGACTCATGTACAAGTCGCTCGTATCTTTGCATTATGTTAATCGATGGTAGCACATTATTTGATGCCAAGCGAAAATTATAGAGAATACCCATGATAAAATGAATATTCAGGTGTTCTCATCCCGTTGACGGTTTCCCTTATTCTGACAAGTCGTAATACATATTTTAGAGGGTTATCTATCATACATAACTGCCTTTGAATTCTACTACGATCGGAGTAGATTTTACTATACGTTTAGACAGTAGTTTAGATTAAATATATAAGCCAATACCAGAATTTTTTAGACAAAAAGATTAGCGTAACTTTGTATTCTCAAAAAGTTTGAAAAAATTGAGCAATCAAAATGTATTGCTTTTGACAAGTAAATACTGGCAAATAAAGCGACGAAAAAGTGGGGTATGTTGCTGATATCCCCTTTATTATTACATTATAAAGAAAACCACAAAATCGCCAAGACTCGATTTGTTCGTCCGAACCATCGTACGAAACAGAATGATGCTCATAAGCTATGGATCGTGTAGAACTTTTAAATTTCAAGTTTGCAAAACCGGTTAAGCTAAGCATGTTATTCATATGCGTAAGTTTATATTGGTAGTGGCGGCTGCCGTGGTGTAATGGTAGCGTGCTCCGCCTGATCCGAAGATCCTGGGTTCACGCCCCGGGCAAAGCATTATCAAAATTTTAGAAACACGTTTTTTTCAATTAGAAGAAATTTTTCTAAGCGGGGTCGCCCCTTGGCAGTGTTTGACAAGCACTCCGAGTGTATTTCTGCCATGAAAAGCTCTCAGTGAAAACTCATCTGCCTTGCAGATGCCGGTCGGAGTCGGCATAAAACAAGTAGGTCTGGTCCCACCAATTTGTAGGAAAAAATAAAGAGGAGCACGACGCAAATTAGAAGAGAAGCTCGGCCTAAAATCCCTTCCGAGGTTATCGCGCCTTACATTTATTTATTTTTTATTTTATATTGGTAGTAAAAGCCCCAGTAACGACGAAAACATAACAAACAAATATATGTATATTAGACTGGGTCGATTTATAACCGATATAGCGCCATCGATTTTTCGATAGGATTTGGGCTCAGGAAAAAAAGTTCCGCTACGCATACCCAAAAACATAATTTTCGAGCCTGCGAAAAAAATGGCGAAAGGGTAAATTTTTCGACCAAAACACTCGCCAAAACCCAAAAAATGTTTTTTTTTAAACTGTTATCGCCACCGTCCGGGATATAGATGTAATAGATTGTATGTATGGCTTGTCAAGACTGTAGTATACTTTATTTTTGCTGGCTTGCTTTATTCCAATTCTGAATTACATACATCATACGTTTATTTGTGACAGGCTCCTTCATGCGTACAATTGTTAACCTTTTAAAAATGTTAAATTCAAGTTTAAGTTAAACTTCAAATCAAAGATTAATTAAATAAAACTAAATTAAAGTAATTAAATTGCAAAAACTTCTACAGAGGGCAATTCCATTTATACAATTGTTCTGAAATTATTAATATTAGTCAATTGAGCCTGTGATCTTAGGCGAGTACACTACATTTATACCAACCACGGCAGCTTCCTATGAACTTAAGCTCAAATTTAGGGGCTGCTCGTGAGGAATATAAGAACACTAAGGGATACTATCACCTCTAAGCGGATACTAAGCAGTCAATCATTGTGTCTACACATATGTACATACAGCAGCGGAGAGTTACTCACAAAAGTATGCAATCATCAGCAAAGTAGCTCTCACACATACACATGCATCTATCTGAGATACTCACAAAAGTATGCAATCATCGCGCATATTGCTATGCGAGAAGCTACAAACTTACCCAGCGGGTAAGGGGGTAAGAATATACCCACGGTAGGTATGCCTGTCGTAAGAGGCGACTAAAATACCAGATTCAAGGAGTCTGTAGCGCAACCCTTCAGGTTGCCAGCGCAATATATAGCTTCTCCAACCTAATTGTCAACCTCACCTATCCGCGGCGAATCCTGTTTCACTAACAGACGGGCTCTGGCGACCCCAAGCTCCTCATGGAACTTGGGGGTAGGGAGGGAGGGATGGCCTTAAGGTTTAATGTGGCCACATAAATCGTTTCCGAGATGGTCGGGCTAGCACTTTAATGGTGCTGTGATACCGGAGCGTACCGGATCTGTATCCGGCAAAGGACCATCACATCGATAACACTCCCCAAAGCCTTCGGGGAGCAACCTTATCGCTACAACAACAACAACAACAGAAGCTACAAACGTGCATCTGTAGTTTATAGCTGGTAAACAAGTAGTAAATTCTAGAACCGCCTAGAAATATGCAAATGAGGAAACCGAAAGAACATAAAAGCAGCACCAGCTGAGGCATGGGGAATCAGTTTGATTTAGGCGCGCTATTGGTTTCGAAGTACAAGTGTTATTGTGAAGTACTTTAATAAAGACACATTGTGCATTATTGAATATTGGAGTTATATTCAACAGTTTAGCGATACGAACTTTCGTAGAAGGTAGTGAAATAAGCGGTGAATGAGACACACGAGGTACTGCTGTCATCGAGCAAAGAGTCAGCGCAAATGCGCTCGCAACCACGCTACTGTTGGCAAGCCTAATATTTCGACATAGTAAAAGACTTCGTTTATTTGGAACCAGCATCAACACTTAGCAACAATATCAGCACTGAAATCCAGCGCAAGAACAATCTGCCATAAATGCTACTTTGGACTAGGTAGGCAATTGAAAAGTAATAGTCTCTCTCGGCGAACGAAATCAGACTCTACAGACACTTATCGTACCAGTCCTGCTATATGGGCAGATAGCATGGACCATGACAACAGCAGATGAGCGGCTTGGGGGTGTTCGAGAGAAAAGTGCTTCTAAGAAAGATTTATGGACCTCTGACGCGTTGGCGATGGCGCAGTACGAAGAAGATTAATTAATGATGAGAAGCTGTACGAGCTATACGCAGACATCACCTAGTCCAGCGAATTAAAACGCAGCGGCTTGCGCTGCTAGGCCATGTTATGCGAATCTGAAGAAGATGATGCTCCGGACCAAGAAAGTGGTTTCTACATCGGATACCCGCCGATGAGAAGCAGAGGTTAGAGGGCGGCCCCACTCCGTTGGGAAGACCAGGTGAAAACGATTTTAAACTCCCTGGTGTGACCAATGGCGCCGGTTGGCGAGCGAAGGAGCGACTAGGCGCGCCTGTTGGACGGCTCATAACGTTTAGACGGTTAAGCGCCAATTAAGTAAGTACGTAAGTGAAATAAGCGGACGGAGTTCTCCCAAAGTCGTCATGCGATATACAGAGTTACGAAGTCTGAAAGGAAGTTCTATTCGGAACGTTACGTTCATTATGACTTTTGTATGAGTACGAAATGAATACATCTCCCATTCAGACAATGATCGCTGTCACTATGACATGTTCTGTGCGAGACCGAGCTGAAGAAAATTTTAGATAGCAATAAAGCCGACACCTTCACTGACAAACTACACTGTTCAAGAGGTCACGCATTATACAAATAAACATATTCGTTTGTTATAAGTGTAACGCGTCAGATAGTTAGCTAAAAGTTTAATAAATCCAATATTGCGTAGATATGATATTACAATAAAAAACTTAAAAATTGATGGTGCATATTCATAGACCGAATTAGTGGTACTTAATACGACTTAGTTATAACTCATAAGATACATAGATGCATATACACAGTTTTAATAATCAAGACTGTATAAAAAACCTTTCAACAATGTTATAAAGATTGTTAAAAAACATTATATATTCTTTTTTAACAGCGAGTATTTTAGTTTCAACATGTTATCTATGTAACTGAATTATACTTAGAGAGCAGTTCTATGCGCAGACTCTGCAATCTCTTTGCGGTTTGCACAATCTCATCTCAGCACTGTATGACATAAGACCATAAAGGCCCAAGCGTAGCTGAAATGTTATCGGACGCGCATAATCGCCGCAAGTCCAGCTAACTCACAGGATCATCTTCGCTGATCTGAGCCGATAGTTCTCTTTGGAGGACAGAAATAAATAGTAGATGTTTTGCGGAAAGTAAGCTGTTTTTAAGTAATTATGTTTGAAAACGCCGTCTGCATTTTGACGCCAATTACACCGTTAATTTATGCTTTTTCTGTTGTTTTTATAGTAAGCATTTCTTCTTGTGTCACTGTGTGTAATATTTCCATTTGATATGTGCGCACTTTGCAGCGATGTTTATATACAAGAATTCTATTACGTTTGCTTATCAACATTTTTACGTACGATGTTCGGATCTTCTGCGCATGCGTAATGCTATTACGTTGTTGTTTTTGAGGAGTATGTCAGTACATGGGGCACAACGACTAATCTGTTACGTTCGCGATTACTGAGTGCAGTAGAATGCGTAGTATTACATGTAATTTTACTCGTTCTAATTCTGCATGTCAGTTTATTGTCATACACCGACTACTTTTGGACGTTTCTTTCATTTTCGATCTCGCGATTGTTTTTTCTATGCTCTCAGCGAATGGATAGGTAGCTGTGCGCACAGCTGCCACTGCATTATTGAGTGCTGTAGAATTGCATATGTGTTCCTTGGTAGTAAGAAATGTACTACGTCCCTTGTATCTTCTTTGTTGTGCTTAAGTCTTCCTGAATACTTGGTGTTCTATTTGTGGAAGCTTAATTGTAGAAGTATGTCAAGTTGTCATGTATATCAGTGCTTGACGAAGAAACTGTGCTTCTAAACGATTTGCTGGAGCTATCTCTTCGATTTTTCTTAATATAGGGCGGTGCTTTTGCTTTTTTTGTCGATGGCATCGAGCGAAGCTGTTGTAACAACTGTGTCGAAATATTTGGCAAAGGTGCATCATATCGCTCAGATGAAGTTCTTCGGTTTTTGGTCTGCATAAATGCATTTTGGCTCATCTGATTGTAATCTTTTCCTAAATACCGTAAAGTTGTTTAATCCAGCTGCTGATTTCTTTACAACTGCAATGCTCTTACGTTTGATTGAGTCTGCTAGTCTGGAGTATTCACAATTTTATGTGTGCCGCGTAACGGCGTCCATTTCTGGCTAGCCACGGCATATTCCGGTTTTTTGAATGTTCATTATTTTGAACATCTATTATGGTCTCACCCATAGCTAGGGAACTGTCACTATGCTCGACGAAGGACTAGTACTTATTTTTCGGTGCCAACAGAAAGTTATTTCTAGCTTCGTAGCCTATAGCAGATTAAGTGCTGTAGAGTTGCATATCATTTCCCAAGTTAGCTAAAAAATGTATTTTCCTTCATGTCTTTGTCTTCGTTGTCGATAATACGATCGCTAGCATAGGTTTTTGCTGACGAACTTTTAGTATCATTAAGCGCTTCCGTGATAGCCGTTGCCACTGATGAGACACTACTTACTTGAATTACTCGAGCTATCTGCTTTGTGATTTTTTCCAGTGAGTGTTTTTCTCTTCGACTTGATTTTGAGCGTTTCATTCGAAAGTGCTATAGCTACTCTAAATTTCTTTGACGATTCATCAGCATCTTCATGATGTCGAGAGTGATCTCCACAGTTTGGCTCACAGTTGTGTGCATCTAATTTTGTCATATCTTATCACAAAGTTTTTGTCATAGCTACTACGCTGCTCGTCTCTTTTGGTGAGTCTGGATGGGCTGCTTTTAGTAACATCCAGCTGTGTACTAGATGACCTTGGCGGTGTTTTAATTTTGTGTCAATCATAGAATCAACCCATCTCTGGATAATTAATGTAATTAAACATTAGCTTTAAATATCAAACAAAACTAACCTGTCTCCGATGTGCAATATGCGTGATATGATGACCTTACGACACACATGCAGATGTTGTGGTTGAACAATTTTGGCGCCGTGAAAGTGTCCGATTTGTGATACGAAACATCATCAGCATCGAGCTTGACGAGCATTCTCTGTTCACATTATACGCTCTCTTGCTCTAAAATTCCGCGCATTTTGTTTCTTAAAAGAAGCACTCCTTCGATTAGTATCAGCAAATGGTTCACTACTACGGTCACCACAATTCGAGGTATATTTTCCACAATTGCATGTGTCAAGCCCTATATGTGTGTGGTTTCAGTTATTGTTCTATGGTTATGATGAATTTTGCGAAATTTCTTTAATCTTCAATGGAGCCAATACAACTGCGTCGCTGTTGTGAATGCGACTTTTTCTCGCAGTCGTATAGTAATCCGGCCGTTCACTTGAAAGCAATGAGCCGGACTCATCTGCGTCAGTAGCTGTTGTATATCTATTTATGTTGTTGAGAATATACTATGGTTTCGCTTAAGCAACCGCCTCCTTGTTCCTCTCTTCGTGCGCTATCGAACGGTATGCAAGTATTGATTCAAGCCTCGCCGATTCCCATTTTCGTTGTGCTCTTTTAAACTGGCAATGTTGCATTTAGGATATCTTGTGCTTCATTTGACTCGATAAACGATTCCGCTCCTCTATCTTGTCGTACCACAATTCATCACTGTCGGGGCATTTGCTGATGCTTCTTCAGACCTCCTCGAATAGAAATCTTTCCAATCGCCTTCAGCAGCATCATTGTAATATAAAGTCGCGATATCATCATTCATTCACATGTACTGCTTGATTATCGTGATGCACCATCGAGAGCTCCTAAAAATACCATAGGCGCATAATCATAGACAAATACAATAGGTTTTAAATTTATGTTGAAGCTTTTTGGACATAATTTTCTATGAGCTATTGTCAAAAAGCTGCAACTAATTTTAAACTATTTTATTTCGACTATGATATGCTCCCATATTGTTAATTTACTTTCAATCGGTTCTTCGTACCTTGAGAAAATAGTTGCTCCACCATACCACGTTCAAATTCCGCTGTCTAATGTTTCTTCAGCACTACCACCATGGGATTCATTTTATAGACATTATTTCAAACACATAACTGTATTGCTCTTCAAATCCTCATAAATATTTTAGGATTCTAATAAACCAAACATCAACTGAAAATGCGACCGTTAGCTTCCATTTTTTAATTAGAAATCGTAGGGATGAGCAGCAGCAGTCGGGAGCAAAGATAATCGATAAATAGTTAGACATCCGATCATCTGTTGTACATTAAGCCGGAGTCAGTGGTGCCGTATGCGCGTATCGCTGTATCGTTATCCCTAACGTAACAGCTGCTTATCGTGACGGCGGTAAACCAAAACCCAATTGGTTGGCTACGATACGGTTACGACCTTAGCGGCACCAATAATCGATTGCATTGATTCCATAAGGTTGGTCGAATCAGCTGTTAAAAGGTTACCGAGCTATAGCACCAATGTCCCAGCTTTAGAGCGTATACGCATGGTTCAACTTATATATCGGTTGGCTCATCTGTAAAGCACCAAAATATGTCTGATACAAATGGTCAAAATCTGTGTATTGGTGTTGGTGCGATGGTATGGAATCGACAACATAAAACTTGCAGATTTTGTATGTGTAAGTAAAATGTTGCCAGTGTGTGGTTTCATTTGAGTCTGTTTGCATACTACTTTTGACAAGATCCCTTCGACCATGCAATGACATCAATACAATCAGCTGATCAGATGAGGCAAACTGTACATAATTGAACCATGGTACTACGCGTATTCACAAATCGACACAGAAGATTGCGACATTGCAGCATGTAAATAAAAGAGTCAGCCGTTTTTATGGTCATTTTCCTTGACCTCTGTCTTTTTCTCGTCTTTCATTCGCCCAAGCAGTCGACTGCCGATGTAGGTGCGCAGGAGCGAAGCATTTTGAACTCGAGAATACCGCGATGATCTAACCCAACAAATATTTATTCAAAGTGACGAATGACGTCACTCATTATATTATCCTCTTGTTTGGGTATCAACGGTGGTCGATTGGTAAAGTCCTTGAATATCGGTCGACAGTTGTATATGCGTCCAAAATATGGGAGAGGTGTCAAAAAGACTCGTATTGCGTCGTTCAAAAGCTATTCACGAAAACCCGAGAGAATTACCACGAACCCGCTACGCCCGGGGGTGGCGCCTGCTAGCATTTGCACAGAACACCGTTCTGCATTGGTTCGCTTTTAAAAAACTACGCCTGTCCTATCCAGTAACTGGTAGGGTATAACAACTAAATCTGTGCAAATCCCTCTACGTAGCAACATGATTTCCTGTGTGCAATAAACTACCACACAATAAAAGTTATCAACTTCAACGACAATATGCGAAAGGGACAGATGTAACATGTTCCTTTTTCTGCCTTCGGATAATTGTTTGTCGAGATCAATGCACGTCGTTACACATCTATCTATTAGGTTTGACGGATAGTAGCGTATTAGGAAGGCTGTTTGCGCAATCAAGACATCCCACTCCCAGTCCGCAGCCGTCCATGAAGTTTTTGCGGTTGTGGTTGTGAAATATGTCTTGACACAGAAGCATAAATTTGTAGTTTCCGATAGTTGGACGTGTATTAAGAGCGTCATGCTGTCGTATGTAGAGTTACCCAAGAAAAGTGTCGTATTCGGTAAAAAACCTAAGTTAAATTGTCTCATCGTTCTCAAGATAAACATTGAAATATAGCTCTGTGACGAAGAGGAGAGCTCGATCCTATGAAAATCGTTGCAATCCGGAATATTGCGGCATCATCAGAGACTGTGACGTTTGAGTTTGGTTCAAAATAAATATGTCATTATAGAAGTATGAGTGTGTTTACCAGGATGAAATAAAGGTGATGTAACAACATAACCTCACTCTTTCGTGTAGCTCTATTTTCCAGTATTACTTGTAGTACAAAAGTATGAAATTTTGATTGCTTCATTTTCCGTACAAATTCCCCAAATATTTGTTTGCTGCAAAATGTTTTCTATATTCTTTTGGGGAACACAAAGTGTATGACGTAAATTATTTTGTGCGCTTATCTATGTAGTATAATATTTTTGAACGTATAGAAAATCTGCCCGATCGCAGTAGAACACAGAGGCAGTCTGCATCAGAAAAACACCCCCTATAATATATGCCAGGCTTGTCAAATAAGGGAAACGTCAACGGATGACACACACTGAATAACCTCTTTCTTCATGTTGTTTACCAACCATTTTTACTCGGTCCTATGCAGATCCCCACTGCGTTAACAACGAACGATAGTCATTTCGTTACGATAAGTAGCGTAATAACGAAAAATCAACTCATTTCCTTTCGTTAATTAACGTTAAGAACGTCAAATTATCGAAATGATTTGGTGTCGTTTTCTGCTATCAAAACGAAATCAAATCGTTATGTTGATTATTATTTCAACTATGCTGGCAAGCTGATTGATGGCGGAGTCACTAAAGGTGAAAGCATTACCTAAGCTGATTGCAGCTTTTCTCATGAATTTGACAGTACGAACATTTCTCGAGAGTATTTTTGGACATTAACACAACGAATTACACAAACCAAATTACAGGGGTTTGTGACCGTATGTCGCTCGCTGTTACCACCGTACGGCTCACCACCCTTACGGCTACATAGCAGTGCCCTAGCACAATGAGACATAAAGTATCACGTTTTTTGTTAACGTTTTTAACGTTAACGAAGCTTTCGTTTCGGTGTAAAAACGAGATACAATTATATCTTGATAATTTCTTCTCGATAATATGGTCGAAGTGTATTCAACGCAACGTGGATTTTGTGTTTAGATAATGATAAACGATTTAGCTTAAGGTCCACTTACTGATATGTAGCATAGACTGACTTGACTTGCGTAAACTTGGCCACTTAGCCTGATTCTACTCCCCTTAGACGCATACACTCTGACATCATAATCATAAATGTCAATTTGTATGACAAAATGGCAAACTGAATGAAAACAACGACAAATGCGCGTCTCAAAATGTAGACGTCACTTAGAACTACATAGAAAATCAAAATTCAACAGACTTCTAAGTCAAGCTAAGTGTTGCTAAGTTTTGAGTAATCAGTACATCCATGCTCATTTCACAGACCTGTAAGTGACAGTTCTCAAGCAGTGGTCAAGTCTATGAGCGAAGTATCAGTAATGGGGCCTACACGCTTAGAGGTACATCCCTGGTCCTATGTTTCAAACGATTTCAAAACAAACACACCAGTCCCAGGTTAATTAATTTGCAATATGAGATTCCGAAGAAATACCGAAATTCACGGAGTGGGTATCGCCGCGAGTCTCGCCCTACTACATACATTTCTCGTGTTCCAATGACACGATGAAGATCCAGATACGGATAGAATGTGACGTCCATATGATTCATTTGTCTGCTTGCTATTTGTCCATGTTAAATTATTCCGTATCTGGTTCAGCTTCATTGGAACGTAACAGTTTTGTGCGCTGAGAATGACAGCGTACGATGCATTGTGAATGACTAATTCAAGTGTGATCTCTTGTTTGCATAGACGTCAAAATTCCAAGTGATTGGATCCTGCACTTGAACTATTGACTATCGCTTTCTCATTTTGTATCTCTTTCTATCAACCGCTGAAGATATGGGGCCCGCCATATTGAACACCCTGTCAAAACTGCTAAAAAGTAGCCCTATTGAACATCCTGTCACGCAGTCAGCTGACAAAGACAGATATCACACTGACACCCTATTATGAATCTTCATACGATAGCGATAAACGCTTCCTAGCGTATCGGTAAACAATCAGCTTTCATATTGCGATTTCACACGCCGACAGATGTACTATTGTCGAATGACAGCAGATGTTTTGTTTACACATTTTGATGAATCTATACGAGAACAGATAGCAAAACAAAAGCGTAAATACTAACAATGTATGTGTCTTGTACGTAAAAGTGCAAAAGTTTTTAAAGCTATATATAATAAAATGTTTTATGCAACCTCGTTACTTTTATATAAACTCAAATGAACAAATTGACGGAACTTGCATAGATCCACCCGAAAGAAGAAAATTGAGAGCTCATTCCACATCTTCTGAATGAACTCTACACTGTAAGTACTGTGACATACTAAAAGTAAAAAAGTATAATAAACAAAATTGATGTCAGAGTAGTCTAACAGAAATAGAAGGCAGTTGCGCGCACCGAGTCACAGGCATCCATCCCAAATATTTGAAGGTTTGGCCACTTTAAGGCTTCTTGCCCAGAGTGTTGCAACAGGAGTGTTGTGGAATGGAGGCTTGGTAGTGGATTAATTTTTGGATTATGTAATAATTTTATATTTACTTTTATTTAATAGTTCCCAACGTTGTGTGGAAAATTTATCAGCGATAGCTATGCGTGAAAATTGAACAGCGTATGGCGAGTAGTTAAGGCTCCATTACTTGATATTTAGCATAGACTTGACTTGGCTTGCGAACTGTCACTTACAGTTCTGTTAAATGAACATTGCATGTTACTGATTACTCAAAACTTACTTGACTTAAAGTCTGTTGAATTTTGATTTTCTATGTAAGTTCTAAGTGACGTTTACATTTTGAGATGCCATTTGTTTGTTTCCATTTCATTTTGACATTTTGTCATACAAATTGACATTTATTTAAAATAAATTCAACGCTGATTAGTGTATGCGCTGAGTAGTTTATGCGGCGGCAAGTGGAGCAGTATAATCGTGGTAAGTTGCCTAAGTTTACGCCAAGTCAAGGTCAAGGACTCACCTGCCCATGATAAGAGAGGCGATGTTCTTGTTCGTTGTTTAGTTGTGAGGATAGCTATTTGGCACTGTTGTACTTCTTAAAGGAACACAAACAAAGTGTGTTAGCTGAGGACTGCTATCACGAATAACTGACTTAAAATTTTTTTCTTGATATTACAAAGAAATATACTATTTACTTTCTAAACGAGCATCTGTAAAGTAGCATCTCTCTATATAATACCTATCTATATTATTTGGACAATTTTAATAACACAAATGTGATACATTTTACGAGGAGACGATTGACTAAAACACACGACCGAAAACCGTCGGGGAGGTATTATTTACTTAGACGCAGTGTTTGCCTCTGCTTCCAATAATTCACGAATACTTATTCTCTCTCGCGACTATTGACACATCAGGACAAAAGCGCGTCTATTCATTTTTCTTTCGCTTTTTTGGACGGGTTATGGACAGTCGACTCGGTGTGTCAAACTGTTTTTCGCGTTTAGAACTTTTGATATACGGGTAGAAAAACCTAACTCTCGTGATTTTGATATTCGTTAAGTGTACAGAAATAACGACGCGTCCTCAGTAAACGCTAACGATCGAGTTTCACACGCTAGAATTTATTTTCATAATACGGTAGACAGATTGCAAGCGTTTATAGTGTATCGTACGAGTTCATAATAGGGGTGTTAGTTATCATTCGCAACGGTACGATGCGCGAGGACGGAATTCATTTCGCGACAACACTTACTTGCCTTTTTGTTTATTACCACCGAAATGTGACCATACTTATAATCCGTTTTAAAAGGCCGTAAATTGGAAAATTAACAAATTGATTTCATATGATCAATCAACAAAAATCGTGCTTCTTAGGCTGGATTCGATTCAATTTTTTAAGAATAAATTTTTTCGTTCGATTCTAGAAAAAATCGATTTTAATCGATTAAATCGAAAGAACAAAGTTTATTAAATTTGCTTATCCTTTTGTAATAATGTACTACTTACGAACTTAACCATCGTACTCGATTTTTCCCGAACAAATAAGCAGGCAGGGGTCATATCGAGACTGGTGGCAAGCGGTGCGGTGCACCAGGCCCCAGCCCCAAGGGGGCCCCAAACCCCCGAGTCGCAAAAGTTTCACCGAAAAAATGTACCTATACACTAAATTATGGGAAAATTTTTATTTTTTATTTATTTTATTCAAATTCTAATCTAAAAGAGATATCGGGATGGACGTCTAGGATAGAAATTGAGTAAAATGCCGTATTCTTTACATACTAAAACGTCGATTTAGACCATCCACTAAATTTTTCGGCATTGGCCTTGGATTTTTTAACTGGGATGAGCGAAAATCCATGTTCGATGTGCCGATTGAGCTACTAAGTGTCTGAAAATTAATTTAATATATAGTCGTGTAAATGGACAAATGAAATCCACTTATATACGAACGACTCGAGACTCGGAACCATGCGCGCAAATTATATTAAACCCTTGTACGAAGTAGAGGGACCCCAAATCGTAACAAGCGTTGATGTTATAATGTTTCTGAAATTTTTACATTGGGTATTAGTCATTAATTTACTATTCAAACATAGTTGATCATACCAAAAAATAGATAAACGCATTTTCAATATATTGCTTACAGAAGTGGCTTCTCTCGAAGCCAACAACACAATAAAGTTAAATTTATAAAAAATAATAAAAAATTACAGAATATGTATTTCCTCTTTTTTTTGTTGTCAATTTGTATAGCCGGGTAATCAAAACAGTATGATTGTCAGGTTGAGTTTTTGTAAATGATTTTGTTTCTTTATTTTGCATTCCTCTGTTGTTGTTTGTTGGCAAATAATGGTATGTTTGTATCCGTGATTTCATGTAATATTCAGCATGTCTACATTGATTGCACTGTGTATAGCAGCTCTTATTTTGTAGTTACTCATATGTCTCAAAATGTCAAAGATTTAATTTTAGTCACTTTAGGTTGAATGCATTACAATAGTTAGTATCTCATTTTTTATTTTCTATTGTATGCCGAGCAATTCACCCATGTGGCCAGGGTATCAAAACAATATGATTGACCGATGTTAAGTTTTTAAAATGCTTTCTTTATTAAATTTCAGCGCATTTTGTTTAATCGTCATATAATTAGGATTGTATTAATTGAGTTTTTCTTATGGAATTATTAGTGACGTTAAATTGATTGTACATGACTGTACATGTTTGTTACAATAATCTCTAAGTTGATTTCATTTTACCGTTTTAGTATCCCGTTATATATATTATACGACCACGATACTCAATTTTAAGTAGATTTGATTTTAATATTGCACATTATACAATCTTGAAATTTTATTTAATAAACGAAAGTTTGTTTGAATAGACAAAACATAATACTTTACACAAAACATATTTT
>JARSSU010019790.1:0-31039 GCA_029619165.1 Eurosta solidaginis | reverse complement strand
AATGAAATGAAATGAAATGAAAGGTTAAAAAGGACTTACCCGGCCGGTAAAATACACGTACATACTAGTAAATATTGTTACGAATATTAGCAAAACTAAGGAGTGCTGCCAGCTCTAAGCCGATCTAAGCAGTGACGTGAATGCACATCAATAATTCAATCATTATGTATCTACTTAAACGAATAAATAATTGCGTCTACACATATGTACACATTCCGACGAGCAACATTTACATACAAGGCAGCAAGAGATGAGATGTCACACACCGATGAATTTACTTATACGCTTATGTGTGTGCGGGAGACTGTAAACTACAAACACATGCATATACCTTATCTGAGTTGTCACAAGAGTGAGCAATAATTTGTGCACGTAGTTGTGGCTGGCGATTTTGTAGCCGAAACAACTAGTAACTTCTGGAAATCGAAGAGCCTAGAAGTATGCAGCGTAAACTATAAAAGCGGCGCCAGCGAGTAAGAAGTAATTCAGTTTGATTTGAATTGTCAAGCAGTTACGAGTAAGACGATATCTAGCGAGCAATAGCACTATTATTTTGAAAGTCAGTTTCCTTTAAGATATGAGTTTGGTTATTAAGCTATTCGTTGCACAGTTTGAGTGTTATTGTGAAGTATTTTAATAAAGGCCATTTTTCCGTTATTCAATATTGGAGTTATTTATTCAACAGTTTAGCGATACGATCCTAGCAAAAGGGCAAATAAGAGGATTTGCAGAAAATTCGTTTACAATTGGTGTCAGAAGAGGAATTGTTGAATAAATTCTAGAGCACAACAAGGACATGGCAAAGTTAAGTGAATTGAAGATCCCGCAACTGAAGAAGGAGTTGGAGAGCCGTGGATTGAATACAAGCGGCGTTAAACTCGAACTTCAGGCACGGCTACGAGAAGCAATGGAAGCAGAAGGAATTGATGTGGAAGAGCATGTCTTTCATCTTGATGGCGAGGAGACAACAAAATTGAAGAGAAGAACGAAACATCGCAGACGGTTACCAGTACAGACTTGAACATGATTTTAGCTGCAATATCTGCTCAAACATCGACAGTGTCATCTCAACTGGCAGAACAGCAGACATATATGGAATCGCAGGAGAACCGTATAACATCCAAGATGGAAGAACAGAAGACATATATGGCATCACAACTGGAATCCCAAGAGACACGAATAACATCGAAGATTGAAGCACAAGAAACGCGAATGTCAGAAATGTCGACACAGATTACATCCAAGATGGAAATGCAATTGGAAGAACAGAAGACATATATGGCATCCCAACTGGAATCGCAGGAGACACGCATAACATCAAAGATGGAAGAACAAGAGGAGCGCTTATCATTGCAGGTGGCACAAATGTCTTCACAGTTAGAAGCACAGGAAGCAAGGGTAACATCAAAGCTGGAAGCGCAGGATGCAAAAATCGCTCAATTTCAGGCAGAAGTCGATGATTTGAAGGGTCGTATGGAGCAGTTACAATTAAATCGTCCTGCAGTTTCAGCGAGTAATTCAAAGGTAAAAACACCATCCTTTGACGGTTCTGTTCCTTTCCAGGTCTTTAAGCTACAGTTTGAGAAGACCGCAGCAGTGAACAACTGGAATGTGGAAGATAAAGTTGCCGCACTCTTCGTAGCATTGAAAGGACCAGCTGCCGAAATCTTACAGACTATTCCAGAATACGAACGGAACAGTTATGACGCATTGATGGCTGCTGTAGAACGGCGATACGGAAGCGAACACAGGAAACAGATATTTCAAATAGAATTGCAAAACCGCTACCAAAAAGCTAACGAGACCTTGCAGGAGTTGCTTCTGACATTGAAAGATTGGCTCATCTTGCAAATGCGGATGCACCCGTGAATACACGGAAAGAGTGAAGATTCAGAGCTTTGTAAATGGCATACGAGACGTCGAAACAAAGCGAGCTACATACGCAAACCCAAAGCCAACATTCGCAGAAACGGTGTCACAAGCTCTGATTCAAGAAACAGCGTCGCTTCTGTGTAAGCCAGTTTCAAAGCACGCCGTGTGGAAGTAGAAAGGCCAGAGTGGGTAGACGCAATATTGGAGGCGCTGAAAGGATCGCAAAGCGGAGTGAAAAGTTATTAATGCTTCAAATGCGGGAAGTCCGGTCACATTGCACGTCATTGCGATCTTGGCCTTAATAGTTCCAACAATTTGGGTGGGCGTAAACGCAAAGCTGGAGGAGATGAGCAAGAGCGAGTAAGAGGTAGAGAGTTAGATCCAGCTATTGAATGCCCTGTGATATCTGTGTCGCAAAATTGGTAGAAAATCGAGCAGTCCTTACCGTCAGAGGGAATGTGGATGGCAACGAACGAATACTGACTGTAGATACGGGCGCATCTCATTCCTTGATCCGATCTGACTTGGTCAACAGGAGAGTAAAACCGTTACCTGGAGCAAAGTTGCGTACGGTCACTGGCGAGTATAACCAAGTTCAGGGAGAAGTGATATGTGAAGTATTGATTGGGAAGGTCATGGTCCTACACAAATTTGTTGTGGCGGAGATTGTTGATGAAGTTATATTGGGAGTAGATTTCTTGGTTGACCATGACATCAAGATCGATATGCAGAGAAGGGTGATGCGTTATGAGAACCAAGATGTGCCACTTAACTTTAGTTTTGGAAAAGGGTTCAGCAGTAATCGGGTACTGGTGGAGAAGACTCGACAAAGGCCACGGAAGTCGAAGGCAAAGGTTGATAGATCGAATGGGGCCAAATAAATCAAAATCAAAAGTACCTGCGAGAGAAACACTGGCATTGACAAAACCTAAAGACGCAGGAAAATGAAGCAACGAATTTTCGAGAAGGAATGCGAGGGTAGTTTCAATCCAGAGCGCACTACTGTGGGGAAACGTGGGAACGATACTGATTATGCAAAGCAAATCCGTCCAGCGCAAGCTCTACGAAGTAGTTCATCGGCCAAACAACAGAGTGTAAAGGAACGAACCAGGGTATTGAGTGGTACGATGAAACGCAGGTACCATGAGAACAATAATTCGAAAAGTTTCTTGGCGGGAGATTTGGTACTGTTATACAACCCTCACCGGCGGAAAGTTGTTCCATCCAAATTTCGGTGCAGTTGGGAAGGCCCGTACAAGATTGTGAAGAAGTTCAGTGATACCATCTACCGCATACAAAGCATTGAGATACCACGGAGTAGAAGAGTGGTACATTTGGCGATGCTAGCAGCGTTTAGATCGAGAGATTTGTCTGATCGGGACGATCAGACTTAGGTGGAGGGCAGTGTTACGAATATTAGCAAAACTAAGGAGTGCTGCCAGCTCTAAGCCGATCTAAGCAGTGACGTGAATGCACATCAATAATTCAATCATTATGTATCTACTAAACGAATAAATAATTGCGTCTACACATATGTACACATTCCGACGAGCAACATTTACATACAAGGCAGCAAGAGATGAGATGTCACACACCGATGAATTTACTTATACGCTTATGTGTGTGCGGGAGACTGTAAACTACAAACACATGCATATACCTTATCTGAGTTGTCACAAGAGAGAGCAATAATTTGTGCACGTAGTTGTGGCTGGCGATTTTGTAGCCGAAACAACTAGTAACTTCTGGAAATCGAAGAGCCTAGAAGTATGCAGCGTAAACTATAAAAGCGGCGCCAGCGAGTAAGAAGTAATTCAGTTTGATTTGAATTGTCAAGCAGTTACGAGTAAGACGATATCTAGCGAGCAATAGCACTATTATTTTGAAAGTCAGTTTCCTTTAAGATATCAGTTTGGTTATTAAGCTATTCGTTGCACAGTTTGAGTGTTATTGTGAAGTATTTTAATAAAGGCCATTTTTCCGTTATTCAATATTGGAGTTATTTATTCAACAGTTTAGCGATACGATCCTAGCAAAAGGGCAAATAAGAGGATTTGCAGCAAATTCGTTACAATATATATGTAGACAGAATCGGAGACAACAGTCTGTGCCAATATTGGTTGACTGCACTGTTGTAAACACGCATGCCTCATAAATAGAGAACAAGCTGAGTACCGTTACACTGGCAATTTTGTTTACTCTTAAAGCAATCGTTTTTGAACTTGATCCAGTAGCCGGCATTCACCACAATAGACCGACTGAAGTGTCTACATTGTATGTAAACACAGAAAATTCGTCTGTAATGTATATGGGGATGGTGTGGTAAATGCTACGGAATGGATTGTATGTAAATATGTATTAGATGTTCGCCTATACGCAGAAGTGGATTGTAACTCTTTAAAAGCAAATAAATTTGAATGATGTGAGGTAGGTTTCAGTTTGCAAAAGCTGCGCAGTTATTGGTGACTGTGTTTAGAGCATGTAGAAGCTAATGAATAGTATGTAAAAAGGGAATTGGAGGATAACATATGTGGTGTGCAAATATAAAGCTTTTTTATACAAACAATACTCATTAAACCACATTACTTCGGCCTGGTTTTTTAAAGTTGGAGAAAAGGCATATTTACTTCATAGCACTCCCGTAAATTTATTGAGTCGGACCTTGATTTCTCTACGCTTGTACTGACTATTGATGAGATAATGGATTTGCTATTAGCGGTTTTAGCCACACCCAACCTCACCAACTCACCAACAACCAAAAATTGGAATGTGTTTCAGTTGCAGGAGCTAGCGCACATAAATAATACTCAATGGGTGCGACAGAGGTACTATTAGCTATATCTTTGCTACACTATCAAAATGAACGGACTCCTACGCGTGCCTTTGAAAAGATTGTAAAAAAGAAGTTTGTAAGAGGTAAAGTAATAACACCCAGGACAGATAAATGAACTTGTTTAAGTGGAATCGGGGGACAAGGCATGATAGAAACGGTTCGGGATGAACAATATGCATCATGCACAAAACACATCAGGCTATTGAAGTCAATTTTTGTTCTTCGTCTGTTTTCTAAGTATATATTTTAAGCACCGATGCACCAAGTAAACGAAAATTCTCAGGACACTACCTTATTTGAGATTAAACGCTTACCAGTTTAAAAGTATGTGGAAAAGATAAACAGATTTTCGGCCTGCAACTCCGTTTTAATTATTATGTAGAGCAAAATACCATAAAGATGTGGAAGGTAAGGAGCAGACAGATATATATCAACAGCGTGAGTAGCAGGTACTCGTTATATTGATGTTTTTTCGAAAAGATGAGTCGCCGATAACAAATTGGTATCTTTTTAATAAAAAATAGATAACATTTCTAAAACAAATCGAAAACTTTTAGATATCAGTAATGGAATTTACAAACTCTTTGTATGATTTTCGTTGTCGATATATTGGTGAATCAATATCTGTAACAATTGGTACTCAGTAACCATTTTTATCGATATTCATTAAGCTCGGCAAGTTGTTGTCGCTTGTAGCTGGAATTCTTTAATTCTTTCATTTGAACTAATGAAAATGGTCACCTCGTTAGCCATGTTTAAACTGAGTTAGTGAATAGCACAATAGTTATCGTTAGCTAAAAATTGTGAGTTAAAATTTCGACATATCGTATCACTAAACGTTAGCGAATTGCTCCAGGGGCTGTTCGATGACAAATCGATAAATTTTCGATAACAAATCTATAACCATTCGACAGCAAATCGAAAACATCTGATAATAAATAAATTTTTATTTTAAATCGATACATTTTCTATAAAAATTCGAAAGCTTCGATAAAAAAATGTATAACACATCGATAACCTTTGATATCGACAGAAAGGTTATAACACTTCGATAACATGTTATAAGTTATATTTTTTGTTTTTATCGGCTATTGATAAATGATTCCATGTTCGAGTTCAAGGCTTATAACAGCAATTTTTATGATATTTATTGATTTTTAAATTTTCTATAATTGAAATTTATTTTTTAATTTGGAATAGAAAATAGAATTATTTTTAGACAACTGTCATAGCTGCGCAGAAATATCCATTTCAAAGATTGCTAAGCCTTCATAATCGGTACGCTTAAAGCACACTGCGCTAACCATTTTGCTACACAGCGATGGTTTGTTTGACTGATAAATTATTAGTTCTTTTCTTCTTTACATTTTACCAGCGTTGCGCTATCTCTTGCAAATCACTGATAATGTTGGGTTTTTGTTTACGGTCAATAACCTATTACTATTATCATAAAAATTATTATTATAGGGATTCAGATCGAATCGAAATTGGAATCAGTTGTATGTTATCAACAATATAAAGAGTTATCGACTTGCCTATACATCGTGGATAACATACCGATAACTCGTCGATATGAAATGTATAATACGCCTTATCCTGTCGATTACAAAATTTTAAATTTTCATTCACCTTTTGTTTCATCTTGTTCACATTTTATTTTTACCTTTGTCGTTTCACTTCATCTTCATCGATTTGTTTTTCTGCTGTGTTATCCCCTCATGAATTCCACCACGCTCATTGTTCCCAAATATATTCTTTGTGCCCCCATATAGCATACCACTTCCAAACACCACGCTTACGATTACACTTACCTTATGCTTACACTCTAGATGCCTTATACCGTGAGCAAAGATATTTACACATTTCTTTTTGAGAATAGCCAAATAGAAATGAGAAAATGTCACATGTAAATGTAAGAAATAGTCAATTCTAAATGCAAAGCAGCATCGGGATATGCGAAAATGTTGTTTGAGGGACATGAATGTTTGGAGTGGGGTCAATCGACAGGCAGAGGGGTTCGTTTGGGATGGAAGCATGTTTTGCTGGTATAAGCAGTGGAAGCTATTGCCTAATTTGACGCGTTCGCATTTGCAACTGGAAATGGTGTAGAGTCACTAAATTTCCACAATGCCATTGCAATTATAAAAGCTGCTCAAACAGCTGTCATAAACTTCATAAATATTTAGCTGAATATTTATTTAATCTCACTTCAATTTTGTTGTTGAACTTTTGTAAAAGCTTACAGGTAGCATCAGATCTCGATGTGTTATCTGCTTTGATGAACCGCAAAATTAAAATGTCATTTCGTTTGCTGTTGGTTACTTTAACGAGAGATATTTTGGGTATTGGCTAAAAAAAAATTGTCAGCATAATGACAACACATTTTCGCGTGTTGAAGTTTTGCAGTTTAAATTCGAATTGACATTGGATGATTACTTTTTGATGAATGTGGAATTTATTTCTCCTAAAATACATTAATTAAAAGTTGTTGGATTTTTCATTAATAAAAATATTTTCAGTGGATTAAAATTTATGTTTGAAAATAGTACCAGAAAAGAAAAAACGCAAGAATGCATAATCCAAATTGAAGGACTATTTTTACTAATATCTAAATGAAATTATACGCTTCAACTTGTGATTGATTACTCAGACGCCGTGTATGACAAGTTGGTTATCTGGATTAGCGGAATATTAAAACTAAATAACAGTGTAACTTTTCTCACATTTAGGATGTCAAAATTAATAACAGCCAAACCAATGGAGCAATTCATTTGACATTTTGCAGTGTGGTTGCAGATACCTAAATCTGATTTGAGAATAAAAATGGGCGTGATCGGCCCACTTTTTCTCCTTGCCCTCATATAATGTGAAGTTTCACATAATCATATTTTCTACTTCAAAAGCATTTTCCAGTGCCAATATAAATAAAAATTGTTTATATTTCTTAAATTTAGCTTAGAGACTTTGATTAATATTTAAAAAATTTTATTTTCAAAGTCAAACACAACATAGGTACATATATTTGTAAAAACTGAATCGAAATACATACATACTTATAAAAAAAGTGATATTTTACCTGGTATAAAGTTAGTCGGAGTCAATATCGTCGACATGCTCTGGTTCAGATAATAAGCCAATAACTTCACTCGTTAATGCTCGCCGCTTTGACCTGGGGTTTTCCGCAAACTGTTTATGAACGGGCCTGACGATATCAGCAATCTGAGCAGCAAATCCAAGTTACTGAAAATTCTTGACTTTTTTGTGGTGAACAGTTCACGATAGTTTCGTGCATCTTTGTTTCCGGACTCTTGAGCTTTTTCCGAAAGTTGACCAATAGAAAGAATAGCAGACACATTGTACTCTTTTCCACGAAACAGAATTTTATGTACGCTTACTGGCATATTGTACCAAGCATATTCCGATAAATATAGTACCTTTGTCTCTGTCACATAGTGGTCAAAAGATTGGAATTTATTTGAAAACCACATCCTATGCATGAAAGTATTGTATGAAACCTTTTCAAAAGATTGATGTTTATGCCGGTTATGTCTGATGTTATTACAGGATCTCTAAAGAATCTTCTCGCAGAGTTGTCATCATTTGTGTTGCCGGGTTTTGCTTTTGGCATATCAATCAAAAGACCAATTCTTTCCTGAATCTATTTTGGATATGTTCTCTCTTCTTTTTCATCTTTTCCTTATTTTCTTCGCCCCGCACGCACCAGGTCTTCATTTCCATTCGATAAGCGATGTGAAGCATACATTCCATGCATGTATCCAAGAATGTAAAGAGGAAATTCCGAAAGCAGCATGCTTTTGTCAACATTTCGCTCTGACAGGGCTCGCATATTGTTCATATCTTTTGGAGAAGCCCCACATATGTAGCACTTTTGCGATGATGTATATGCCGACAGATCGTTAGGTAGGCGTTTATGTGATGCCTACATACATATGTATATTCCCGAAGCACTCAATTGCTTAGAAGTATCATCCATAATATACGACCCTCATTTAGGCGTGCATACATAACATAAGTTGATGGATAAGTGCCCAACTCGTTAACTGTGGGAAAAATTATATGACAAACAATGAAGGCTATTCAGTGAAAAAGTTTCGTTTTTCTGGGTTTTTACCATTTCATGTATAACTGTCTTTTTTGGGATCTAGTATTGTAGACTTGAATGAGGCATTCCATTGTTAGGTCCACTACGCTGCATACCTGAGCGAGCATAGAGACCTTAGGTGCGATTACAAAGAAAACGCAAAATTTCGCATAGTACTCTGAAACTATATGAATTCCCTTTAATGTGTATGTATTCGTTCAATGGAATTGGGCGGAATCTGGCATCGTTTATTTTATTTGAAACGAAAAATTTCAGGTAGGAAGGCTAAGTTCGGGTAGTAACACGAACATTACATACTCAGCTGAGAGCTTTGGAGACAAAATAAGGAAAATCACCATTTAGCAAAATGAACCTAGGGTAACCCTGGAATGTGTTTGTATGACATGTGTATCAAATGAAAGGTGTTAATGATTATTTAAAACGTAGTGGGCCTTAGTTCTATAGGTGGACGCCTTTTCGAGATATCGCAATAAGGGTGGACCAGGGGTGACTCTAGAATGTGTTTGTACGATATGGGTATCAAATTAAAAGTATTAATGAGGGTTTTAAAGGGAGTAGCCCTTAGTTGTATATGTGAAGGCGTTTTCGAGATATCGACCAAAATGTGGACCAGGGTGACCCAGAACATCTTCTGTCGGGTACCGCTAATTATTTATATATGTCATACCACGAACAGTATTCCTGCCAAGATTCCAAGGGCTTTTGATTTCGCCCTGCAGAACTTTTTCATTTTCTTCTACTTAATATGGTAGGTGTCACACCCATTTTACAAGTTTTTTCTAAAGTTATATTTTGCGTCAATAAACCAATCCAATTACCATGTTTCATCTCTTTTTTCATATTTGGTACAGAATTATGGCATTTTTTTCATTTTCGTAATTTTCGATATCGGAAAAGTGGGCGTGGTCATAGTCGGATTTCGGCCATATTTTATACCAAGATAAAGTGACTTCAGATAAGTACGTGAACTAAGTTTAGTTAAGATATATCGTTTTTGCGCAAGTTATCGTGTTAACGGCCGAGCGGAAGGACAGACGGTCGACTGTGTATAAAAACTGGGCGTGGCTTCAACCGATTTCGCCCATTTTCACAGAAAACAGTTATCGTCATAGAATCTATGTCCCTACCAAATTTCACAAGGATTGGTAAATTTTGTTCGACTTATGGCATTAAAAGTATTCTAGACGAATTAAATGAAAAAGGGCGGAGTTACGCCCATTTTGAAATTTTCTTTTATCTTTGTATTTTGTTGCACCATATCATTACTGGAGTCGAATGTTGACATAATTTACTTTTATACTGTAAAGATATTAAATTTTTTGTTAAAATTTGACTTAAAAAAAAATTTTTTAAAAGTGGGCGTGTTCGTCATCCGATTTCGCTAATTTTATTTAGCACACATATAGTAATAGGAGTAACGTGCCTACCAAATTTCATCATGATATCTTCAACGACTGCCAAATTACAGCTTGCAAAACTTTTAAATTACCTTCTTTTAAAAGTGGGCGGTGCCACGCCCATTGTCCAAAATTTTTCTAATTTCTATTTTGCGTCATAAGGTCAACGCACCTACCAAGTTTCATCGCTTTATCCGTCTTTGGTAATGAATTATCGCACTTTTTCGGTTTTTCGAAATTTCGATATCGAAAAAGTGGGCGTGGTTGTAGTCCGATTTCGTTCATTTTAAATAGCGATCTGAGATGAGCGCCCAGGAACCTACATACCAAATTTCATCAAAGATACCTCAAAATTTACTCAAGTTATCGTGTTTACGGACGGACGGACAGAGGACGACGGACGGACATGGCTAAATGAATTTATTTTTTCACCCAGATCTTTTTGATATATAGAAGTCTATATCTATCTCGATTAGTTTATGCCGTTACGGATTACCGTTATGCGAACAAAGTTAATATACTCTGTGAGCTCTGCTCAGCTGAGTATAAAATTTAAAAAAAACAAGTAAGGAAGATAAGTTCGTGTGTAACCGAACATTACATACTCAGTTGAGAGCTATGGTGACAACATAAGGAAAATAACCATGTAGGAAAATGAACCGAGGGTAATCCTGGAATGTGTTTGTATGACATGTGTATCAAATGAAAGGTATTAAAGAGTATTTTATGAGGGAGTGGGCCATAGTTCTATAGGTGGACGCCATTTATGTATATCGCCATAAAGGTGGATCAGGGTTGGACTCTAGAATTTGTTTGTACGATATGGGTATCAAAAGAAAGGTGTTAATTAGTATTTTAAAAGGGAGTGATCCTTAGTTCCATAGGTGGACGCTGTTTCGAGATATCGCCATAAAGGTGGACCAGAGGTGACCCTAGAATTTGTTTGTACGATATGGGTATCAAATTAAAGGGGTTAATGAACATTTTAAAAGGGAGTGGGCCTTAGTTCTATAGGTGGACGTCTTTTCGAGATACCGCCATAAAGGTGGACCAGGGGTGACTCTAGAAAGCGTTTGTACAATATGGGTATCAAACGAAAGGTGTTAATGAGTATTTCAAAAGGGCGTGGGGCTTAGTTCTATAGGTGGACGCCTTTTCGAGATATCGCCATAAAGGTGACCAGGGGTGACTCTAGAATGTGTTTGTACGATATGGGTATCAAATTAAAGGTATTAAAGAGTATTTTATGAGGGAGTGGGCCATAGTTCTATAGGTGGACGCCATTTAGGTATATCGCCATAAAGGGGATCAGGGTGACTCTAGAATTTGTTTGTACGATATGGGTATCAAAAGAAAGGTGTTAATTAGTATTTTAAAAGGGAGTGATCCTTAGTTCCATAGGTGGACGCCGTTTCGAGATATCGCCATAAAGGTGGACCAGAGGTGACCCTAGAATTTGTTGTACGATATGGGTATCAAATTAAAGGGGTTAATGAACATTTTAAAAGGGAGTGGGCCTTAGTTCTATAGGTGGGACGTCTTTTCGAGATACCGCCATAAAGGTGGACCAGGGGTGACTCTAGAATGTGTTTGTACAATATGGGTATCAAATTAAAGGTATTAATGAGGGTTCT
Source organism: Eurosta solidaginis (assembly GCA_029619165.1). Taxonomy (NCBI): domain Eukaryota; kingdom Metazoa; phylum Arthropoda; class Insecta; order Diptera; family Tephritidae; genus Eurosta; species Eurosta solidaginis. The sequence goes on along the minus strand of JARSSU010019790.1, from coordinate 19,180 downwards.
AAAACGGAGTAGTGGTAGTTGTATAGGTGGTCGCCTTTTCGAGATATCGGCATAAAGGTGGACCAGGGGCGACTCTAGAACGGGCTTGTACAATATGGGTATCAAACGAAAGGTGTTAATGAGTATTTTAAAAGGGAGTGGGGCTTAGTTATATAGGTGGACGCCTTTCGAGATATCCCCATAAAGTGGACCAGTGTTGACTCTAGAATGTGTTTGTACGATATGGGTATCAAATTAAAGGTATTAATGAGGGTTTTAAAATGGAGTGGTGGTAGTTGTATAGGTGGTCGCCTTTTCGAGATATCGGCATAAAGGTGGACCAGGGGTGACTCTAGAATACGATTGTACAATATGGGTATCAAACGAAAGGTGTTAATGAGTATTTTAGAAGGGAGTGGGGCCTTAGTCCTATAGGTGGACGCCTTTTCGAGATATCGCCAAAAAATGAAAGGGGTTAATGAGCATTTTAAAAGGGAGTGGGCCTTAGTTCGAGATATCGCCATAAAGGTGGACCCGGGGTGACTCTAAAATGCGTTTGTACAATATGGGTATCAAACGAAAGGTGTTAATGAGTATTTCAAAAGGGCGTGGGGCTTAGTTCTATAGGTGGGCGCCTTTTCGAGATATCGCCATAAACGTGGACCAGGGGTGACTCTAGAATATGTTTGTACGATATGGGTATCAAATGAAAGGTGTTAATGAGTATTTTAAAAGGGCGTGGGGTTTAGTTCTATGGGTGGACGCCTTTTCGAGATATCGCCATAAAGGTGGACCAGGGATGACTCTAGAATTTGTTTGTACGATATGGGTATCAAATGAAAGGTGTTAATGAGTATTTTAAAAGGGAGTGGGCCTTAGTTCTATAGGTGGACGCCTTTTCGAGATATCGCCATAAAGGTGGACCAGGGGTGACTTTAGAATTTTTTTACGATATGGGTATCGGTGTTAACGAGTTTTTTAAAAGGGAATGGGCCTTAATTCTATAGGTGGACGCCTTATCGAAGAAATTTAAAAGGAGTGGTGGTAGTTGTATATGTGAAGGTGTTTTCGAGATATCGACCAAAATGTGGACCAGGGTGACCCAGAACATCATCTGTCGGGTACCGCTAATTTATTTATATATGTAATACCACGAACAGTATTCCTGTCATGATTCCAAGGGCTTTTGATTTCGCCCTGCAGAACTTTTTCATTTTCTTTTACTTAATATGGTAGGGTCACACCTATTTTACAAAGTTTTTTCTAAAGTTATATTTTGCGTCAATAAACCAATCCAATTACCATGTTTCAACCTTTTTTTCGTATTTGGAATAGAATTATGGCACTTTTTCCATTTTTCGTAATTTTCGATATCGAAAAAGTGGGCGTGGTCATAGTCAGATTTCGGCCATTTTTTATGCCAATAGAAAGTGAGTTCAGATAATTATGTGAACTGAGTTTAGTAAAGATATATCGATTGTTGCTCAAGTTATCGTGTTAATGGCCGAGCGGAAGCACAGACGGTCGACTGTGTATAAAAACTGGGCGTGGCTTCAACCGATTTCGCCCTTTTAACAGAAAACAGTTATCGTCCTAGAATATAAGCCGCTACCAAATTTCACAAGGATTGTTAATTTTTGTTCGACTTATGGCATTAAATGTATCCTAGACAAATCAAATGAAAAAGGCGGAGCCACGCCCATTTTGAAATTTTCTTTTATTTTTGCATTTTGTTGCACCATATCATTACTGGAGTTGAATGTTGACATAATTTACTTATATACTGTAAAGATATTAAAATTTTAGTAAAAATTTCACTTAAAAAAAAATTTTTTAAAAGTGGGCGTGGTCGTTCTCCGATTTTTCTAATTTTTGTTAAGCATACATATAGTAATAGGAGTAACGTTCCTGCCAAATTTCATCATGATATCTTCAACGACTGCCAAATTACAGCTTGCAAAACTTCTAAATTACCTTCTTTTAAAAGTGGGCGGTGCCACGCCCATTGTCCAAAATTTTACTTATTTTCTATTCTGCGTCATAAGTTCAACGCACCTACCAAGTTTCATGCTTTCTCCCTCTTTGGTAATGAATTAGCGCAATTTTTCGATTTTCGAAATTTTCGATATCGAAAAAGTGGGCGTGGTTATTGTCCGATATCGTTCGTTTTAAATAGCGATCTGAGATGAGCGCCCAGGAATCTACATACCAAATTTCGTCAAGATATCTCAAAATTTACTCAAGTTATCGTGTTAACGGACAGACGGACGGGCGGACATGGCTTAATCAAATTTTTTTTCGATACTGATGATTTTGATATATGGAAGTCTATATCTATCTCGATTCCTTTATACCTGTACAACCAACCGTTATCCAATCAAAGTTAATATACTCTGTGAGCTCTGCTCAACTGAGTATAAAAAAAATGCCTACGTGGCTGAAACTTACCAATTCTGTTATAAACTACCCAAGAATATTAAATAAAATAGCTTGAATTCAAAACAGTTATCGAAAAATCCACCACGTGGCCACAAAGTTGGTCAAAAATGTTGGACTGTGAAATGATTTTTACACTTGTTTTAATTATCCAAGTTTCATAATGCTTATCATGGTGATCGCGGGTTTTTTTCTTTGCTGTATATACATTTTCTTCTAAAGTGAAAAAAGATACACTGTGTGCTGGTGTGAAGCGGTAAACTTAATATGCAGTATGATATGGTTAAGGTTGGTTGGTCGCTCTCTCTGTTAGAAGTAGCTCACATGCACAATCCTACGTGGCGCTGTAACACCATAATTCTCTAACGGTGCACGGTGGGGTATTTGATCAATTTAGCTCTCCAAAATTAAAACAGCAGTTATTTCTATTTGTTAAGCGCAATGACGTAAATACGTATTTCAAATTAAGAACAATTCGTTTATTGAATTTAAACACTTAAAGCTAACAATTGAAAATTTCTGTATGATATTTCAAATATCAAGTAAAATGTGGTGATTGAAATGATAAGTATTTCAACAATTGAACGAAAATTTCTTAAATGAAAATTTATTATTGATTAATGCGTTTATGATTTTTTCCATGATACAAACTTACGTAAAGTGTTTGGATATGTAATTTTGATATGGTGTGGCTTGATGGTAACTTGGTCGAATCAGGTTGGAGGTGATGTGGTAGATATCCTTTGATGATAACGATGTCAGGAGATCCGACTGCTTGATTCCGGAGCCAACGAAAAGAAAAAGAGAGCGATATTGTATATCGCACTAGTATTTAGAAGAACAGTATCTATGGAAGGCACTTACACTACTTGCACTGGATGGCAACTCAAGTCTACTTTACAGCCAGTATGAGTGCAAATAATACAACTAGTGAGGTGAACGCAAGTCACGGAACCGTTTCATATTTAAGTGAGCGCAAGTCACTTAAACACCTTCATTGTTATGAAAGGAAATATTTGACAGTAAATTCACGGTGTTCCGTGCATAATTAATTTGGATCGGGCCCCCGGTTTCGGATGGACCAGGAGTAATTTTTTGGCATTACATGAGATATGTCAATATGGGTATCAAACGAAAGGTACTTTACTCCGCCTTTCTATTGACATTTTTAAGTAGGGTTGTCAGTTCACCTTCTTTTTTATATTTCTTTGTATATCCACTACCATCTCGGAAACGGCTTATCAGATTTGAATTTGTTACATCGATATAGTATTACATTTTAAGACTTTTAACCTAGGTGTTGCCATTGGTGATGTTTTCACAAGGTTGCCAACTTTTTCAAGTTAAAAAAATTACATAGGATATGCAAAAAAACACTGGTTTTCACGACAGTTTGTTCCAAAATTGATCACGACTCAAAAAATCATGGGAATGCGCAGCCGTTTTGTTATTAAACTTTGAAACAAACACAAGATTAGGTATTGCCAAAAAATACTGACATGATATGCCATGAAAAAAGATATACCTTTTTGTTTGCAAGGTCTTTAAAAAATTTAATATTGAGTATTACAAGTAGAATAACTCAGTTAAAATATGCGGTATAAAAAATTTGACATATGAATTAAAAACACATTCACCGGTCCTAAGAGAAAATGTAACTAGATTTGATTAAGGCTAAACAAGCGAACAAATATTTAGGTTAGAATGATATATTGCTTTTTGATTCAAAAATATGTATGTCGTACTGCACACAATTTTTATACAAATTTAGATGTGCGCGGTTAGCTCCGTTGACGTTGCAGATGGGTTTTGGGTTATGTATACTATTCAGTGAGCATCTAGGAACACAAGGGAGTATATTTAAAAAAATCGAATATTTGAAAAATCAACTTTTGGCCAGCTAACTTGATGAGATACCCCAACGTGCGGTGGCGGCTACGGTTCGGAATGTGCTCGTTTAGCCTTTTTAACTTGTTGAAATCACGACTTAAATGCCGTCTTTGTTGCAGAGATATAAGCGTAACCTTCTTGTAGCAACATCTTAGCAACCCCCTAGCTATTTTTGCATACCACACCATTCCATAGGAAGAATCCTTCACAGGTATCTGAACGCAGTTGTGACTTCACCTTCCTGTACGCATATTTATGTTGCACTTTTAAGAGGATATGACTCGTGCCCAGCCTTTCCCTCAACAATTAATTCTTCGAGAAATAAGGGGAACGAATATTTATGGTACGAAGCAATTTTTTAGGAATGTGCGAAGAAATTATTGTTCCTTAAGTGATCCTCTACTGTTGAGATCCTGCTGTTGTGTTAACAGTGCTTCGCCCATACAATGGATGCGATCACTTAAAAATTGTTCTCTAACGGGAGTCCAAATAAAACTAGCACTTTCAACAGAGGTGGACCAAAGAAAAATTGGTGTTAGAGCGGTAGGATACAAATTATAATTGGAAAGATGGTGGGTGTCATGTGTGGACACATCGCATTCACGACATAAATTACGTATGTCGCTGTTGATTCTGGACAAGTAGAAGCTTAACCTGTTACGTGTTTTAGGTACATTCCAGGACCCCATACTTCTAAAATTTGTGTTTTGTTAACATCGTGTTGTACCTGAAAGTACCACAGCTACTTCTCTTCAAAATCTATTTTGTGTTTTAAAAAATCGCTTTGCGCTTGTGATAAATCGTCCATTGAATTTATTAGATTTGGAGAAATTCGTAAATGTTCGGATTTTTTTTTAATACCTCGACACTTGCGCAAAACCTAGTAGACTCAATAGATGATATCTTAGGGCCAGAAAGGGTTTTCTAAAAAACTGTGGGGTTATTCATGCTAGTCAGTTTTAAAATAGTTCATTGGTTATAATGTATGGGGTTATTCACAGTAGTTAGTATTTTAATAGTTCATTGACTTTGTCTCTCGGACTCAATGAAATGCGCCCCACACTTTCCACCGGCAATCAACAATGCATGCTTCAGTTAACAAGGCTATCACCCCTATTGCGAGTGTCGATCAGCAGTAGAATAGAAATTTGTCGACCGAGTCGATTGTCTTTTATTTTCGTATTGTGTAACTCGATCGAAAAAAAATTGTACCATTGTGAATAACTCGCTGCAAGAAGACGAGAAAGAAGAAAACTCGCTGAATTGCAATCAGCTGTTTACCATTTGTTTATATTTTTGCCGTGTTTGATAAAACCAAAATAACAAAACATTTTTAAAATAAATTTAAATTAGATATTTTATAATAAATATTATAAATGGATTGTGTTGAGCTGTGGTTAAGTGATAGTGAGGAAGATGAAGATGCACATACAAGGCTAATAGAGCTGGCAATGGAAAAACGCAAGCTGAGGGATTCGTCGAATCCTTTGGAAATGGAAGATTAATGTAACTATCTGGATTTAATTTGTCTTAAAGTTAAAAATTTATTAAAGCTCCCATTTATACAGATTTTTTAAAAACTTTCGTTTACCGAAAGCTGCATTTGCGGATTTACTGGCATTGCTAGATGCCAAACCACAACCTGGTGCTAGAAAGACATCTATCCCAACAATTTTAAAGCTTGCAGCAACTTTACGGTTCTGTGCTCACGGATCATACCAGCTGAGTGTAGGCAATGACTTTAATATAGGATTCGGCCAATCTACAGTATCCCTAGTTTTATCTGAAGTATTCCCAGCTTTGGAAGAATACATTTGCAGAAATTGGGTGACAATTCAATATACTGAGGAGGAAAAGCGTCAAGCAAAGCTTTATTTTTTTGAAAAAAGTTGAATACCAGGCGTGATAGGTTGCATAGACGGGACGCATGTCAAAATTGTTGCTCCAAAAAAGGACTTTCAGCATTTGTACTATAATCGCAAAGGATATTATAGTTTGAATGCAATGATAGTAAGTATTTTACAAAGAAAATATCGTGGAGTTGATAATTTTTGTTATTTCATAGGTTTGCGATAATGCCATGAGAATCCGCTATGTCAATGCCAAGTATCCGGGGGCAACGCACGATGCAAACGTTTTCAACATGTCCACATTGAAACCACGATTGGAAGATGACTACCGTAGGGGTGAAAGAAATATAATATTAGGTATGTAAAGTACTCCATACACCTATTTGTGAACGTTAAAATGGTCCGTGGTGATTTCTGAAGTCTACCCAAAGGCACAGTATTCCATATGAATTCTTAGCAAATGAATACGACAGCGTGACGCTCTTAATACCCGCCCAAAAATATTTGGAGGGTTATCAAAAGATGTGTTTTGGACCCAGTATTGCGAATCCGAAATATAAAATAAAAAATGTTGCTTTTGTCAAGAGATATTTGAAAAAGAAGTTGAACATTTTTATGTGCTTGTTGTACACACAAAAACTGTTAAACCCAGCCAGGGTAATTTGCTGTCGTATAGATTTAACAAATCCCTTTGCATGTTAAAGCACTGCAGCCAATAGATTCCATTTTCAACAAAATCTGTGATTCAACTAGAAATTTGGGGCGGTAATACGAACATTAGATTTTTACATGCAATGGCATTGCATACGTACAAATTTAAGTGTGAGCTTGAAAATAAGAATATTCATTGTTTTGAATATAACAATTAGAAAGATATTTGTGTTGTAAAAAGCGGTGTAACAAAAAATATATTAGACAAAAGAAATATATTCACGTTAGCAAGGAGGTGTATGGAGTCCTTAATGCTTAACTTATTTCCATAATTTTATGGTTGTAAAATATGTAAACATTTAGGCGATGCAGGTTACGCCCTACAACCTTATATGCTATTGGAGTCCTTAAAAATCGATTTAGGTGTTTGTTAGGGGCTCGTGCGCTCCACTATGAGCCAAAGAAAGCTACACAAATAATAAACGTATGCGCAGCTCTTCACAACATTTGTTTACCTTATAATGTTCAATTATCAGATGAAGAAATATCTGACTATCAAAACCCGAATGACGATTTCCAAGATAGCACAATATATGAAGGTGGTTCAGTGGCAAACGAAGAAGCTAGGGCAGTTAGAAATAATATTTTACAACATATGCAGTTCTAGTTTTACGATGATAACAAACAATTTTTATTTAAATTCATATTCAGTCCATTTTAAATTCAGAGTACACTTATTTTAAATTAACTAAGGCTAACTAAAAAAAATTCATGTTTTTTATTAACATAAATCAAAATATCACTTCATGTAAAAAAAATATCACAAATTCAATTGTGAATAAAAAATGTATCTTAAAACTACTATCTACATAAAAAATCAAATTATTTCAAAGTTACTATTTACATTTAAAATATCACATTGCCTTAAAACTACTATTCACATTAGTGCTTTGGTAATTCTCTCCTTCTCCAACTCCAAAATCTGTTTTTTCAACCTTAATTTATCTCTCCTATGCTTTTTCTTATTAATAATTTCTTCTTTTAGCAGTTTAAACTTTTCTTTTTCAATTTCTAGTTTCTCTTGCTTTAAAGTTACAGCCTCAAAATTTAGCGCAACTAATCTCCTCATGTATCCTTATATATTTACAACACTTTTCTTAATACCTAATGTATTTCTTTTCAGGGCCTTAAAATGTTTACTTTGAATGTCAATCTGCTTCTCCAACAGTGCTAACCTTTTTTCCTTTTCGCTTATATTTTTCGACCTTCTTGCTGGAGTTGCCTGTAGTGCAGCTCTTTCCTGGATCTCACATGATACGCTTCTTTCAGGTACTTCATTTTCCTGCTCATCTTCAACAATTTCAGTCGACCTACCACCAACTGTTGATTGGACCACCACATTGCCCATTCCAATTTCTTCGCCAGGGGGATCAATATAGGCGTCAATACTTAAAAAACTAATAATAGCTTCCTCTATCGCCGAAAACGTATGGACGTTATTTGGGCCTCCACCAGTTGCTTGGTACTCCATTCGGTTCTGCGAACATTTTTTCTTCGTTTTACTTTTCAAGTCCGTCCACACCTACAAAGGAATGGTCAGTATTTTCTTTATGGACGCTATATACAAATTTGTTTACCTTTAACCACTTTTCCCAAGAACGCATCGGTGGTCCCAAGCTATTGAGCTCAGCCGCTATCAATTCCCATCTTGATTTTCCCTGGGCTTTCCCACACACGCCTTTGCCTAAATCAGGATGTTCTTGCATTAGCTGCACCAGTCTTGCGATTTGCCGTTTATTGCTTACAACTTTTGACCTGCAATTAAAATAACCACTTTTTATTATTTAGGTTTACATTTTTTACTTTTATTAAAATTTTTTTACTTTTTTTCTTCCATTTTTAAATTTTTTCACTTTTTTCTATCACTTAAACGCTTCAACGACTGCAAAATGGCTGTAGAAAGACAATCGATCAAAAGAGTATTCACAGTCGATAAATGAGCGAGCGATCGACATTCGCAATAGGGGTGATAATCGATAATCGCTTAATAGTCGATTATCTATTCTCAGTCGACACTCGCAATAGGGGTGTATAGTCGTACAAATCAACGGACGCATAAACACAAACACCGTTACCTCTACAGATACAACATTTGTATTTTCTGCGAGCTGGAGGATGAAAGGACGATTCACATTCTCTGGGAATGTGTCGCTCTGGCAAGGCAGAGACTCTCCCCTCTAGGTGGTGTAACTCTTAATCCCCATGTGATATGGAGTAAAAAGCCTGAAGAGGTACTTAAATAAATTAAAAGACTCTACATAAAAAATAAAGCTGAAAGGCCATGCACAATAAATCTACACAAAGGTTGCAGTGCTTCCAGGCCTAATAATAGTAATAATAATACCTCTGTAGATTAAAGAAAACTGACATGAATTCTTAATCAATAGGCCCAGACGGAATAGCTATCTCGATGATAAAAAACCTTAGGCATAAAGGCATCAGATACTTTATGGATGTTTTATACTTGTCGATTAGCTTTTGCCATTCCAGAATAATGAAGAATAGCAGGGATAATCCCACAACCAAAACCTGGAAACCCAGCGGTGAGTCGTATCTACCAATAACATTCTTCTTGGGCAGTAGAGAACCTTTGGAAACCGTTCTGCCTTCCTTATTTAAACCGAAATATTCGGTTAGCCAGTCATCAGCATGACTTCCGTAAAATGCATATCGCTACCACCGCGCTTGATGCCGCTAACACCCAGATAAATTGAAGATCTGTTCACTTGACCTGTCAACAACTTTTAATACAGTCAACCACCTCACACTACTCCCAGACGTAAAGGTTCACCCCTTGCCCAAAAAGATGGAAAGGAAATTATCTGAGTGGTGGCAGGCGTCGGTTCAATTTAAGAGTGAAACTTCCAACCCGAGGAGAATTAAACAAGCGGTGGCGCCGAGTAGTGTCCTATCCCCGATTTTATTTGTACTAAAGCTCCCTTCTCTATCAGAACTAGCTACCATCATATCCTATGCCGATAGCTCAAAACAATTGGCCGAACTTTCATGCAATACGCGTCACCGGTTTGGTCGACGAACTTAAAAATAATACACTGAAAATTGATTGGCGTGCCAAATACTTCACTCAGAACTACTATGGGATGGCGGTGTAGGGGTTTTTGTTCATGATTCGTTTGACTGTAGCAAAATTGAACGACTTAGTCTCACTAGTGCTGACGCTATAAAGGTTTCGTGCTGCATTTGCAAAATAAACTTTGTATTTGTCTGTATTTATAGACTTCACTCGCAACCTTCTCAATTATTTATCGATGAGTTCAATTCATTATTAAGTAGTGTATCAACGACGAATCTTGTAATTTTGGGCGATTTTAATCTGGATCTATTAAGTACAAGCTCTGTACTTAATAATTATAACATGGTATTGGCAGATCATGGGTTATATTCACTTGTAAACGAAGCTACTAGACCAGTGGCAGGTACGTGTCTTGATCACGTACTGTGCCGCTTCTTTGGTTCTTCTTGGTCTGCCTGTTCCGCTATTAACTCGGACCTGGGTATCACGGATCACTGTATGAGTGGTATTCTCTTTAAAAACACAATGGTTGAGAAAGACGTTAGAAAAAGAAATAGGCATGTTGTGGAAAAAATTAATTTTGATCAACTAAATATTGAACTTCGCTTAAATATTTGGAGCAATGTATACGCCGAAGAAAATGTATCAAGGGCATACGGCTTGTTTTTAGATAATTTAATGCAATGCATTAACTCCTCAACATACTGCGTTAACAAAAAAGCATCAGAAATCAGACTCAAACCGTGGATAACTAAATGCCTTTTGAATAGAATTAGGTTCAAAAATAAATTAAAAAAAAAGTGCAACAAACATCCATGTGACACCAATTTGAATACTCGTTTTAAGCAAATATGCAAACGAATCAATGGAGAAATTCGTAAATGTCGGGACGATTATTATAATAACTTAGTCAATAAATCCAAAGGTAATCCAAAAGAAGAGTGGAAAGTAATAAATAGGATTATTGATAAAAACACAAAAAGGCAAGATTCTCATTTTGTTTTACAAAAAGAAGGCGTTGATATTCTGTTCCCATAGAAATAGCTAATGATTTTAATGAATACTTTACTTCAATTGTGAAGTCAAACTTTCCGCCAAATGTGACACCCCTTTGCGATTGTTGCTCTGATTTTGGAGTAGCTAAAGATTCTTTCAGAAGCAACAGCTTCTTTTTTGAGCCAATCTCAGGATCGGAAATTTTAACTGCAATCAAATCTTTGAAAAATAGTAATTCTTCCGGTCATGATGGAATCTCTAACGTTATGTTAAAGAAAATCTCATACAATATTGTTGATGTTTTAAAACATATCTTTAACTTGAGTGTTACAACTGGGATTTTCCCAGAACAATTAAAATTAGGAATTGTAATACCGATTCTCAAAAAAGGTAATAAAAAAGATATGGCTAACTATAGGCCGATTTCACTTTTGTCATCAATTACTAAAATTTTTGAAAAAATTGTAAAAGTAAGGATGTTATCCTACTTTGAAAAAATAAATTTTCTTAGTCCTTTGCAATTTGGTTTCAGGGATGGTCTTTCTACGGAAGATGCTCTTTTGGACTTCTGTTCAACTATATACAAGGGTATTGATTCAAAAAAAGATTGTGCTGGGCTTTTTGTGGACATTACAAAAGCATTCGATATGGTTGATCATGGCCGTCTTTTAAATAAGCTTTATGATTTGGGAATTCGTGGCTTGTTATACAATTGGTTTGTTTCTTATTTAGGAAATCGAACCCAAAGAGTGAAAATAGGCAACACTCTTAGTGAGACCAAAGTCATAAACTCTGGTGTACCACAAGGATCGGTTCTGGGTCCCATATTATTCCTTATCTATGTGAACTCACTATTTATTCAACCTTTTAAGGGCAAAGTCGAAGCATTTGCGGATGACCTAGGAATTGCATATAACTCAACGGATCCTTTAAATTTGATAGCGGATCTGAACCACGATATACACATACTTCGGTCATGGTTTGCGGAACATAAACTGGTTGTCAGCAATAAAACCAAATTAATGTGCTTTAGTCCAAAACTTCAAGAAGCACAAGATCTTAATATAACTTTTCACAGTGCAATATGCAAACGTAATATCCTATATAGTAACAAGTGCTCCAACCATCGTTATCAGTATTCTTTTCAAAATAATACAGCATGTGACTCTAACTGCTTTGAAATTGAAAAAGTGAATAGCTTCAAATACCTAGGAGTCACAATTGACCGTAATCTATACTGGAATGAGCAAATCGCAACTGTAAGAAAATACTTACTTTCAACCAATCGTATACTTTACCGTCTTAGAAAATACGTTCCAAACCATACACTGAAAACAGTTTATTATAGTATATTTCATTCAAAATTAGAATATGGAATAAGTTGCTGGGGTGGTGCTCACTCCAATAAAATAAATCAATTAACTGTACTGCAAAAATGTGCAGTAAGGAAAATTTTTAATTGTCCACGTCGGACTCACTCCTTTGACTTATTTAGAAGATCAAAAATATTCCCAGTTCGGCATTTGTTCTATTACAAAGTTTTAAAAATTTTTTACATGAGAGGTGGCTATTTGCAAAATCCCACACGAGGAATGTACAGCCTGCGTAGTAACCATAGCACACTTGTTTCTTTACCAGTTTTTCGAACAACATTGTTTAGAAATTCCTACACTGTCTTATCCTGCAAACTTTTTAATTCCCTTCCAGAAAACATACGAGACATTAGATCCAGATCTGTGTTTTTAAAAAAAATAAAAACTTGGCTTCTTGAGTTTGATACCAACCAGATAGAAATTTTGATGCACTACGTTGTATAATATAGTCTTTAATTTTATATATGCATTGTATAGTTTTGAATTTTCTTTTTGCTGTTTTCTTATGAGGAATTCTGTAAACTTAGCTTTTGTATTCTTTCTTCAAATTGTTTCATGACTTAATTTAGTCAATTTATTCTTGAAATATCTTATTCTCATTTTAAATAAATTTTTTTTATATATATCTTGTATTCTTTTTTTTGTTCACCCCACTACTACTATTTATACAATGGAATTTGTTAAAACATGATGTGACATACAACACTATTTTTATTATATAAAATAAAGATGTCACTAACTATTCTCTAAGTAATGATATTGTAGACATGTAAAATTAAGCTATCGAATATGTACATACGCTTATGAGAATAATGAAATAAATAATAATCTAATCTAATCTAATCTAATCTAATAGTGTTATGACCCCTGAACATCACCAACATAGTGCGGCAAAAGAGCTCAACTTAAAGGAGCATTTAATGCCGAACAGACATTTTTTGCTGAAGTGTCACAAGGCGGGGAATCACAGCAAACTAAAGGCCACTCCCTTTTAAAACCCTCATTAATACCTTTAATTTGATACTCATATCGTAAAAACACATTATAGAGTCACCCCTGGTCCACCTTTATGGCGTTATCTCAAAAAGGCGTCCACCTATAACTAAGGCCCTCTCCCTTTTATATACCTTTCATTTGATACCTATATCGTACAAACGCATTGTAGAGTCACCCCTGGTCCACCTTTATGGCGATATCTGAAAAAGGCGTCCACATATAAAACTAAGGCCCACTCCCTTTTAAAATACTCTTTAACACCATTTATTTCATACCCAAATCGTACAAACACATTCTAGAGTCACCCCTGGTCCATAGAGAACTATGGCCCACTCCATTTTAAAATACTCATTGACACCTTTCATTTGATTCCCATATCGTACAAACACATTCTAGAGTTAACCGTGGCCCACCTTTATGGCGATATCTCGAAAAGGCATCCACCTGTAGAACTAAGGATCACTCCCTTTTAAAACACTCATTAACACCTTTCATTTGATTCCCATATCGTACAAACATATTCTAGAGTCACGCCTGGTCCACCTTTATGGCGATATCTGAAAAGGCGTCCACCTGTAGAACTAAGGATCACTCGCTTTTAAAATACTCATTAACACCTTTCATTTGATTCCCATATCGTACAAACACATGCTAGAGTCACCCCTGGTCCACCTTTATGGCGATATCTCGAAAAGGCGTCCACCTGTAGAACTAAGGATAACTCCCTTTTAAAATACTCATTAACACCTTTCATTTGATTCCCATATCGTACAAACATATTCTAGAGTCACGCCTGGTCCACCTTTATGGCGATGTCTCTAAAAGGCGTCCACCTATAGAGCTATGGCCCACTCCTTTTAAAATACTCTTTAATATCTTCCATTTGATACCCATGGCATACAAACACATTCCAGGGTTACCCTAGGTTAATTTTCCTACATGGTGATTTTCCCTTTTTGTCTCCAAAGCTCTCAGCTGAGTATGTAATGTTCGGTTACACCCGAACTTAGTCTTCCTTACTTGTTAGCTCTATATTTAAGGGTTTTGGGTCATCCTTTGACGTACTGGCCACAGCAATCGCCAACTTAATGACTTTTTATCCTTAAATACATGTTAGGACGATAGAATGTAGTACAAGCACTGCTCGCTTTTGACACAGTTAAATTGTTTGGGCTCCGTCATGTGTCAATTGGCTATCCAACTAAGTAACAATACAATTGAATTTTTTGTCAATAAGCAGTTATTTTCGTTGCTATGTAGGGTGGTACTGCAAAAAAGAAAATTCTTTTTTTCATCACACCCCCTCATTGTTGTAGGTACTAAACAAATTAATTTGAACTTGAATACTTGCCAATAAATAAAAGAATTCTTTAAGGTGATTTTATAAAATAATATATATTTTGTACTAATAAATGTTTGTGTGGATTGTGTAAGAGATTTTTTGTTGCATTGTTGGTTGTGCTATTGTTAAGTATTTTACAGAAAGTGTGGTTTGTCAAAGTACAAATGACGATACTTAAAGCGAAATGGTGAAGTATTAAATTACCGCCTTAGGGAGGGAATAACGAAATAAAATTCTTTTATTTCTGCTTTGCTGAAAACTCGTAATGTCTCGAGGAAAAGTGCTACAGAACATGCAAGTTATTTGTTATGAAATGAGCGAAGGAAGAATAGAGGTGAAGAAATTAGTTTTACTCTCAAATATATATGCCTCTGTATATCACGAAATTTGCTTTAATTCATTAGTAGCAAATTAAACATAAATTCAAATACTACTTTCTATACACCGACTAACGACGGTAAATCAAATTCCTTTTATACCCAGACTGTGGTCGGGAATTACAGTAGCATCAGCAGCGAATACGACACTACCGGAGGTAATTATTTTAAAACCAATTTTGAAACTGGATATATGCAAACTGATATCGAAAGCATTTTTGAAAAAGTTTCGAGAAAAGTTCGAATTTTTTATTTTGAGTTACTGAATTTTTTCGGGTATGCAGTTTTGTAGCCCAATCAATTTAAGTCTAGCAAAGTACAAGTGATATAGTAAGAGAGTATGTAAGAAAATGTTAAAAACAAATTGGAAAATTAGAGTAAACTTTACCGCGATTTCGAACTTTTAATTTAGAGCGTTCGAATTTTTTTGTGTATGCAGTTTTATAACAAATCAAATTTAGTCTAAGTAAAGGTCATATGTTTCTCAAAACTCGTATGGTTTTCACAAATTTTTTTTGTGAAGGGTGTTTTATATGTACTTCCATACAAAGGGCGCATAGTTTTATATTTTATATGAAAGAAAACCTGGCACACCCTTTCGGAACAAATGGTAAAAGCTCAACGCAAAATTGAGCCATCTGTAACTTGAACTTTGCTACCACTACTAAAATTGATTGGGCTACAAAACTGCATACATCAAAAAATTCAGAAAATTTCAAATAGAAATTCGAAAGTTTTCGATTTTTTCTAAAACGTTTTTCGAGATTGGTTTACACAGTTCCAGTTACAAAATTGTCGAAATTTTTTCTTAAATAATCGAACATAAGAAAAAAGGATTCTAATGGCGAAATTTCATATAAATTTTCAATTCTGTTTTATTGTTCGCTACTGTAAAATAGTCGTCTTAAATTCTTATATACCAAAATACCATTCTCTACGCGTACATACAAATAACTTAAGTATGCACCAAAATATTTTATTCATATTGTATTTATATGATTTTAAAAACGAACATAAGGACAATAATAGACGAGCCCACATTTTGGCGGCCACCGTGTGTGATGGTAGCGTGCTCCGCCTATCACACCGTATGCCCTGGGTTCAACTCCCGGGCAAAGCAACATCAAAATTTTAGAAATAAGATTTTTCAATTAGAAGAAATTTTTCTAAGCGGGGTCGCCCCTCGGCAGTGTCTGGCAAGCGCTCCGATTGTATTTCTGCCATGAAAAGCTCTCAGTGAAAACTCATCTGCCTTGCAGATGCCGTTCGGAGTCGGCATAAAACATGTAGGTCCCGTCCGGCCAATTTGTAGGGACAAAATCAAGAGGAGCACGACGCAAATTGGAAGAGAAGCTCGGCCTTAGA
This sequence comes from Eurosta solidaginis, assembly GCA_029619165.1. NCBI lineage: Eukaryota > Metazoa > Arthropoda > Insecta > Diptera > Tephritidae > Eurosta > Eurosta solidaginis. The sequence goes on along the minus strand of JARSSU010019790.1, from coordinate 2,831 downwards.
TCTCTTCGGAGGTTATCGCGCCTTACATTTATGTTATTGTTTTAAGTCAAAAGTCCAAAACATACTTTTACACGCTTGTGGTGTTGTCTTGCCCAAGCTTAGCTCAGGATAGACCATTTTTGGTTCGCTAGCCCACTCTTAAAAAATTATCGAAAAAGATTTCCAAACTGTGTGAAGCTGGGCACTCCGATGTGACGAATTTTTAATAAAGCTATGTGGTTGTTCATTTGTGCCCATTATAGTGAAGGCCTTTTTTGGCTAGCCACTCTTGGAAATAATTCTCGTAAACATTGAACATTTCAGATTAGTCTTTACTTGTAGTTTCAATCTTTTGTTTCTCGTCCAGTGTCTATTATGTGGGAGCATACTCCAAATTAAAGGCGATTGTTGTAATGCTGTTCATTAGTTGTGAGTATCTCACAGGTTAAGAAGCGTCAAAGTCTGGTTTATGTCGGCTCTCGCGCACAGTGGGCCGCAAGTGCTTGTTTTATGTGTATTGCTTGATTGGTAAACATTGATGAATCCAAACTTTTTCCCGACAAAGAGAAACTTAATGATCTCATTTCACTGCTAATGAATCGTAATTTTTTGCTTTTACGAGACAGAAGTAACTGCTCGATTTGTGTATGAAGGAGACAGAATCATGGGCGCGATACAAGTGGGAGCATAGGTGACATACCTACAAACAAAAAAAATGTCCATGTACTTTGTAATTCGATGGAGACATGTCAAATCGTATAGCGGCCGGTAGGTTGATGTATCAAGTCAATGAAAAAGGTTATATATAGCTGTTCGATGGTGCCACCTTTGATCGTTAGTCCGTGGGCCGATGCAGAGCAATGACATTTTTTGTTTTGACAAATGACATTTTTGTTTAGAACACTGAACCACAGCAAGAAGTCGAAGAAGAGCGGAACGTTGCCAACAGAGTTTTGCATTGTTGCTTGTTTGGACTTCATTTAGGCATTCGATTAGCTAATAATGAAATAGTTAATAGATTCGAATTTGTAGGGAATATTGAGCTCAATAAGCGTCTTAATGTAGAAAATTATTGCCTTTTATTATTCTTTAGCCGTCTGTGTGGAAAATAGTGTAATGCAGAATCGGTGCCCTGCTATTCTTGTTTTTTAACTTATATTTTTCGTTGTGCCAACATATTCTTTCGCGAATGTTATCCTCCGTCTCCTGCACATGGTATCTTGTATACAATATTGTTTTTGTCTGCTTTCCCTTCCATCGTTTCTCTAATTTACTTTTTCATATTCTTGAAAATAATTTGGTTTTGTGTAGCCGGTTTGTTGCAATTTTCCGATTTCTTCTCTTTTATCATTGAAAATATTTGAACAGTGTAATCTTTCGGAAAAAGCCATGTAATTTATATAAGATTATATATGATGATCGGGTTTTTCCACCTTCGATTTTTGATTTGGTACCCTTATGAAATGCGTGTTTTACACCTACTATTACCGTCCGGACTAGGAAAACAAAGTATACTTTCCTTTCCCCTCTAAGAGGCTCAACTTTTTTTCGCACCAAAAAACCATCCATTAATTTACTCTTCAATTTCCATTCGTGCGAATTAGAGGGTTTGTTGATTCCAAACGTAATTTCCTGCTAGAATTTCACAGCTGGTCCTATCTCAACGGTGGTTCCCACATCAATGAATCCCTTTCCAGTTTATATTGTTTAGATATTAAACGGCGACGTGGCTTCAAGGCGCAAATGCGTCCTTATCGATGCTAACACTTCGTTTTGGTTGTATTTAACCGCAAAAAGCCTCTTTTTTCACAACCTCTTAATCCAGAGCTACGAAGCTTGGCCTTATCGGCCAATGATATCAATATTATCAGTCACTAACGCCGCACTTGTCTGAACAGCGTTCATCGCAAGCGCCCTCTTCTTGACTTGATGATGTATTTCAAAGTACTGAGTATAACCATGTAAGCTGTGCAGATAACTGGAGCTCAGGCATAGTAGCATGCATGGCATTTGCACCGTCAATACCGTTCTTTGAAGCTTGTTTCTAATCGTCGGTGTTGATGCTTACCCCAAATACATAGATAGTAAAATTTACAGGTCTGCAGGTCTCACTAAAAAAAATAAGAGTTAGAGCTTGCTTCATTATCATCTCTTTTACCTCTATGTAAACAAACAGCTTCAGTCGGTAGTACCTTGTTTATCGGAGGTTTATTAATTACTTTGTAGACTACATATTGATATTCCCACTTGATACTTTGATATCTATCAAATAGGAGGGCGAGTATGGTTATAATAGAATCAACATTTGGGTAAATCAAATGTAAGAATCCGACATATGGACGTGGCCGTGGGGTCTGCCACCTTCAGGACACTGGTGCTATTTACAAAGGACTTGATAAGCGACGTAATCCAATTGGCTTTCAGCATATTTTGAATCAGGAGGCATGTTTTGGGTGATACCTCTTTATTGCTGAAACGCTGGTTCCTATCGATGACCACACTTCGAGCCCAGCAAACCGTCAACATCTTATCGTTGAAACAGGTACCGTGGCCTTCATTACCCAAGCAGGTGTTAAAGGTTTTAAAACAATAATTTAGATTTCCATGGTGGGACAGTCGATCGTATACCTTTTCTAGTTTATCATAAAACAACTCTTAGGAAGGCTGCACGGCACGAAATAATGATGGTTAAAAATTTCCGGTGCATTTTCAAACGGAATTTTTTGTATGCGAAGTGTATTTTTCCCCTCCACATAACCGACATCAACGACAACGGTTTACCGGGGTATCCTCCCTTTAAAAGGAACTTGGCAGGTATACGCCATCAAGATCGTGCTTCATTCAAACCCTTT